>CM045884.1:5298944-5418944 GCA_025169545.1 Anguilla japonica
GTGCGAAGGCTGGAGGACGAGGTCGTTGATCCCCCTGGACATTGATGACAGGGGGACAGGAGACAAATTTTAAACGCTGGATTAAAATGCGGAAATGGAGGTGGAGAACGGGAGGAGAAGGGAGGGATCGGTACAAACCGACACAAAAGGAGGGGTGGGAGAATGTTCCCCGCAAGAAAAACCAGTTCAGAACGTTTAAGATAACAGCCTAAGGGATCGCCTAAAAATGTCTCTCTCTCTGATCTTTGTTTTAAAAACTCCAATTGTTTTGACCCTTGAAAGGTGTGAGATCACAAAGAGTGTTCTCAACCGAACATTCTAATGCTGATGTCACAATCTCTTCTGGTAACTGAACGCAGTGGAGTTCTAGAACACCGGAAGTGAGCAGAGAGCAGATCCCCGGGCACGAGAGGTGACCAATGAAAGAATTGTGAGGGCCTGCAGGGTCAAGGGTCACCAAACATTTCAGAGGGCACGCAGACGACGAAATGCCCCAGCGTGGCGTAAATAAATGCATAAACACCACCTTTGGGCAAGGCGCAGTCCTGTCCCTAACCCCCCCCCCCCCCCCCCCCCCCCCCCCCCCCCCGCCGTCTCTTCTCGCTATGTACTCATTTCATATGTGTTGGTTTTGGTGTTGCTCGCGCACGGTTTATAAAATTTGGCGGCGGGCACAGAGGGCCTCGGTCAGGGACCGGCAGAGAGGGCCCACTGCTATTTGTTTCCCCAGGGAAACTGCTAACTGCTTTTTTGTTCCCCTAGGGCTTTTGCGTTTCATTTATAAAACTGTGTTTCTCTCTCTCTCCTCTCTCGTCTCTGCGGCCGGATTGGTCGAGCCGGGCTGCGGCCTGCCGCTTTGATTTGTGGGACTGTAAACACAGAGCAGCCTGTGGCTCTCATTTCAAGCGTTGCTCAACAACAAGCTGTCCAGCTTGTCCTCTTTTGAAAAAAACACTCAAAATGTGAAAAGGCTATTAAAAATAATAATAAATTATGATAATATTAATAAATAACCTGTTATAATTTGAATCCTCACATTCCCCATAGCGTTCCCCCAACCTGAATACTAGTGTTCATGGCTGCAACCCTTTTGTTACATTATCTGCTATCATTATCTCTTCATTGCTTCCCCCCCGCCCCCCTTAATCAGTTCTTGTGAGGTTAAAAGAGGTTTTTATTGGCTTCAGAACTGCTCCCCAGAAATAAAATGCATATGTGTGTCCTGATGGCTGGGGTCACAGAGAGAGAGCACTAAAACATGAACAGCATGTTTAAAAAACATTTTTTTTTTGGGGGCGGGGGGGAACATCCACAGGGTTATCAGAGGCAGAATCATTTGGGGGGGGGGGGGAGGAGGTCGGCTGTCCCGGGCATAACCCGGCCACGATGTGACCCATCCCGGGCTAACGGTGACAAAGCTAACCTGACAGCAGCCTTAAACAAACCCCAGGGCCCTTGTTTACCGAGCAATTAGGCCGGAACCCTGCCGGGCTCCTGATTCCGGAACCTTCTCTCGGTGACCACAGGCGCAGCAGACCCCCCTCTGACGGGACAGCGTGGGCAGCAGCGACTGGCTGGACAGCGAGCTCGGACAGACGATGTGAGACCTGGGGTGGGGGAGGTCATTTGACTGCCCAGATATGCCCCCCCCCCCCCCCGCCGCCACATCAGCCCCCAACCCCCCCACCCCCAAACCCCCACTGCCCCACTGTCTGCTTCAGCTTCCTGGCGCTTTGTTGCTTATTCAGCACTTTGCTTCAAAGTCCGTCTTGCCCTCTGATATGTCCGGCAGTGGTCAGCAGCCCTGAGGTTGATGGATGTGTTGTTTGGCACAGCAGTAAGGTATTATGGGAGCCGTGATGGTTTTGCCCTTTTTTTTCTTGCCTTGACCTTGAACAGGTTCCAGTTCGCAAGATGTTTGTTTGCTCACTAAAGAGTTAATGTGCATTGTACCTTAATGGATACTAAGACCTCTTTTCTCTATAAAAAATATAATTATGTAGATTACCTCATAATGGCCATTTAACATGCATAACTGTTTGAAAATCAACTGCAATTTCGGACTATGAAAATAAATAGTTCAGGAACAACGTGCCATAAAGCATCTGAAATTGAACCCTATTGAATACACAGCTCACTGTAGCCCCCAGAACAGTAACGTTAGACGGGAAGAGACTGACCTTGGAAATTTGAGCTGAGAATGACTGGGCACATCTGGATCAATAGCCCTACTAAAGGGGTGCGAGTAAGGGGTCGCAAAAGGACAGGTTACATGTTTCGTTTTCGTTGAGGTCTCATCAGCCCGCTCTGTTTCTTTATGCCCCTGTAAACCAGAGCTGTTACAGGCTGCTATAACAGGCAGCCAGGAGCCCAACTGCAGCCCTCCGTCACTTCTCTTTCCTCCTCCGTATCTCTGTTGAACTCCGGGATGGAAACATTGCCTTGTATCAGGAGAACAATCACGGACTGATTTTTTCTCGTGCTGTAAGAAGCATCGAGAACTTTCTGGAAAAGTTTCTGCCAGCGGACAGCGTGTGCAGCTGTGTTCCGTTGATGTATCTCTCTACTAAATAAACAAAGCAGCTTACTGGCAGAGTGTAAAACTTAACCCAACAGCACACTCCCTCGGGTACAGTGAAGTTTAATGAGCGTTTTAATTTCAGTCTCAAAATGTGCCAACAGATGCAGTTACATCAGTGTGTTTCTGTACAAATTATTTTAACGTTCACAAATCTTAGGATGGCCCCAAAGAGAAACCATTTCCTTTTTTGAAGATCCCTGAAGTGTTTTTAGCTAAGCTTAAGATTGTGATACCCTTGTTGTTGTCCGCATCATCATCATCATCATCATCATCATCATCATCATCATCATCATCATCATCATCATAATATATTTGGCACATTATTATGAGTATTACACCAGCATTTGTAAATACTACTGTGACATTACAATTTAATAAAACTTGTGTCTTCAACCCTGTGAACAGTAGGTTTTTTGGAATGCTTTTTTTTTGTTCTAGCCAGTGTTCTAGAATTCCATTGCTTTCAGTTATCAGTAGTGATTGTGACATCAGAATTAGATTGTTCAGTTAAGAACATATTTGCAAACTTTTGCCATGCAGGATTAGGTAGGAAAGCTTCCAAGCGAAGCTGTTTCAGCCTGTTTCACTAGCATATATATTGCAGTTCTATAATAGCATCAGGGATATGTCAACACAGTAGTAATGGGATGTACCTGACTCAGGACATTGTTCAGTTTTTCCAATGACTCGTATGGTAAAATTAAATTGGAATTCACAATTGAAAATTAAACTAGAGTAAATTTTACCGGAATGTGCGTGTGCATCATCTGCGCTTCACCATTTTGGCTCCGCCCCATATTTGCACCTGTCAAAAAAAATAAAAAATAAAATCTGGAATTCTGTACAGTTGCCAGGCAGCACACACAGTGCTCAGCCAGGTTTCAGCAGGTTTGTGAATGATCAGCAGTGAAAGTCAGCCTGACACGGTGTTATGTTTCCTTTTCAGCTAAATTAAAGTGAAAAAGGCCATCTGTTCTTCATCGCTGTTGCCACAGCAGTGACATCCGTCAGCCTATCTGGAAAATTTAATCAAGGCAGCATTTCACATTGTGGTGTGGTTATAAATGCTGAATAAAGTATTAATAACGACATTTAAAATGAAAATTTTTTTCACAGCATTAATGATCATAAGACATTAATAAGGCTTAGTAAATTTGTTATTAAGAGCAGGAAGCCAGGATACTCTGATTTGGTAACAACATAACACAGCAAAAAATTTATTTGCCAGGAAACCTCCTAAATATTGTCTTTGCTGTTGTACTCTAATTGTTCAAAAATGCATTCATAGGGAGGCATAATTATTGTTCATAATTTGCCACATAATGAACCATTTAGCGCCATAATCCAAAGCATTATAACATTTTGCATAGGTTATCCATAAGGGCATGAAAACAACAGCAAATAATCTGTTATGTGTATGTAGAGAATATGAATGTTTGAGTGTAATTAGTCGTATTTAGAGACTTTTAGAGGCATTGAATGAACATCAGCAATAATCAGTGACCATTAAACAGGAAACGTCCATGTTCAGGAAATTCCTATTGGAAATGAAAAGTTCTGGTGAAGACCACGTTTATGTGACAGCCATGTTTAATTCCACATTGGCTCCCACTCCTTGCTGGATAATCATAAAGAAACAGGCAGTCAGTACATATTAGCTTCCACAACGGCCTGCACAAAACCTTTACTGTTAAGTACGTCAAGGGTGAATGATTGTAATACTTATACTGGCACCGTGAGTGACTTACAGCAACGTAAAATAAACTTTCAGAGAGAACGTGGGTACTTTCTAGAACTTTTAATTGCCTTTACATCTGGAGCGTACAGGGCAAAGCAGCAGCCATTATCGAATTTCATTTTCCACCCTCCCGGCTGTTCTAAAACAATCCCAACATGCACCTGGATTTTAAGACAAAATCCCACAAACACGAGTATCCGATCTTACCAGGCATTCACAATTAACACCTATGATTGGATATCCTTTTTTTCAGTTCTAACTTTAACTGTTCACTGTTCACTGTTTGTTTTCAGTGGACAGAATACATGTGAACAAACCTCCTGTTTTTTGTTATCACGATGGCCATTTTGTGCTCTTGGCCCTGGACTTGTTGAACTCACAGATCCGCGCGAAGGAATTTGGCTGCAAAATTATTGTCAACAAGTTAACAAAATCCATAGGGCGAGATCTTGTTTTTAGTCGCATGGAAATATTTGGCCAGGGACAAGACTGTAAAACCTCTCCAGAGAGTACTGTGGAGAGAGGAAGAGGGCTGCCAAGTGTGTTTCCAGCTGGTTGGTCACTGTTTTAATGGGGCAGAGATACAAAAGGGACATACAATGTTTTAGTTATCATTTACCAATACACAGCAGCACAAATGTGGATATAGCGAGAGTCTACTTCTGCTGTGAGTCCGCTGTGTATTTGAATGATGATCAGATTGAACGATGTGCTGAAACTAGAGATATGGCCAAGGGCAGGTATTTGAGATGGTTATGATGCTAATGCATACAATTGGCTCCCTAGCAGAGTGAGCCAATCAATTCTAAGCTTATCAAATGTCAAAACAAAGAGAGTACGTTGGCATATAAAAATGGTTGTTTTTGTGTTTCTGGCCATATCTATACGCCACATACCCTCAGCGTCCTGCAAAAACCTTGTATCTCCATTTTTTTAGCTTTTGTTTTTTTTGTTCTCATTGTTCTCAACCAGCTCAGTGTACTGCCAGACGTTCATAACTCAACAACTAATAATGCTGGGTTCAAAATCCAAATGACAAAAACATAATGCTCATTGATCAGTGGAAAACAGTAATGGCTTTTTTTCCTTTCCTGTGAATTACATTTTTTGGAGATAAGGGTTCATGCGTGACACCGACAATATTTTGTTTATGCTACGTTAAGCCATTTGCGTAGATTTATCAGCTGTGAAAAACCTTCCACATTTGACTTTATAGTGGAGAAAGAACTGTTTCTCAGTGGCGCATATAAGGTGTAAGATCACAGATGTGTGATTAGAACGTTCTCAGCGTAACACTCTAATGCTGATGTCACAATCACCACTGGCGATGGAAAGCGATGGAGTTCTAGAACCCTGCCTTGAAGTTCTGAAAAAAAAGAACAGCAACATTCCACTAAAGCCTCCTCTTCAAAGGGCTAAAAGGCAGAGGCTGCAGATATGACCTTCATCAGGTGAGGTGAGGTGTTCTAATCTGGGTCAGAGAGAAAACCGTCACCCAGTGACACAGAACGAACGCCCAACGGCGACGCGGCGAATCAAACTGGGCGGCGAAGACCCTCCGCTCCCGAAATCCTATTTAGGAGAAGCGCGTGAGGATTAAAGGGAGTTTCCAGCGGTTTTTTTTTAAATCTCTCATTTGAGCGCTTGATCGCGCAGCCGTGCTTTAATCCGAACATCGATGCGGGCCGTCACCGCGGCGACTCGGAGCTGTCCCGATTGGCTGTTCCCTTTGCTCGGGTCACGGACTCGATGCTTTGATACTCAACACTGAGAACTGAGGCCAATGAGGATCATCTTTTTGCTTTTGCTGTGTTTTCTGTGCCAGAATGGATACCAAATAAAGGTCTGTCTTGTCTGGAGATTTAGAAATTTAAACAACATTAACCAAGGTAGCTTCAAAAGCAATTACACAGAATGAAGTGTGTATTACATGTACATATAAGTAAAATAGAGATCAGTACATCAACAGTACATCAACAGTACATACAGAGTAATACTGTGAGAATCCATCCAATGTCTGCAGTCTGAATATGTTTGCCATTATTTATCACAAAGGCAGTAATAAGAAAAACATATTAAGCTCTCAGTATTATAAATCTAATGTGTAAACAGACAATGTTTTGGCAAAACCCAATTAGGATTTATCACAATGCCATTCTCCTGAGATCTCACACCTGTGCTAGATTTGTCTTCCATTCATATTCTTAACCTTTAGCAGGATGGAACCAAAATATTTCCAGTGAATGTATGCGCTAGTATCTGAATTAAATCATCATTCACAATGCATGTATGTGTGTGTGTGTATGTGCGTGTCCTGTGTGTGGTGTGTGTGTGTGTGTGTGCATGTCTAGTATGTCCTTTCACCATGCACGCATGTGTGTGTGTGTGTATGTGTGTCCTGAGTGTGTTTGTGTGTGCGTGTCCAATATGTGTGTGTGTGTGTTCAGTGTGTGCATGTCCAATGTGTGTGCATGTGTGTGTCTGTGTGTCCAGTACGTGCATGTCCAATGTGTGTGTGTGTGTGTGTGTGTGTGTGTAGTGTGTGCATGTCCAATGTGTGTGTGTGTCTGTGTGTGCCCAGTACGTGCATGTCCAAAGTGTGTGTGTGTGTGTGTGTGTGTCCAGTGTGTGCATGTCCAAAGTGTGTGTGTGTGTGTGTGTGTGTCCAGTGTGGGGATTTATCCCCCACAGAGACCACAGCAAACAGAAGTGAGTTCTGCTCTGTCTGCATGACTCAGTTGCAGGTCAGCAGTACCCCACCTTCACAGGGAACACAGGGGGGGCCATGTGGCCAAATTGGGGGTGACTGGGAGACACTGTGCCCTCACTGTTCATGTCAGCGACCGCAAACCAGTAGGTTTCCCGCCAGCATGACTCACCACATCATATCCAAGGTGTTCTGGCTCAAACAAGATGGAGGATGGGTTTCTGTAATGAGCGGTTATGAAGCTGGATCATATTCCTGGAATGCGTCACGTTTGCAAAGCAATTAAAGCATTTTTTTTCCTTTTCCTTTCGTGCCAAACGATGTTTTGGCGGATTTTCGGGGTTCGGTTCCCACAGTCATTGAAAGATGGGCGACTTTTTTTCCCCCCTCAGAGTTCTGCAGGAAATGGCTCTTGTACACAGAAAGGGGGACCTGGGGGGCCTGGGTCCGGGGGCCCCTGGCGACGGGGGGGGGGTTTGGGGAGCCATTACCCCGGCTGGGAAAGTCTGGCAGGGGCGCAGGGGGTAGAGGGGAGGCGGGGGGGGTGTGGTGGGGCGGGGGGGCCACTCTTGACCCTGGGCACACTCTTGGGGGACCGGCCCCCCAGGTCAACGAGAGGGCGGGGGGCGGGGTGCAGGGGGTGCGGGGGGTGCGGGGGTCGTTAGGGGGGTGGGGGGGGGGGGGGGGGGTCTTTAGGGGGGTTAGATTTGTTTAGTCTGTGAGTTCCCTGGCAGGACTGCAGACTCCAGTGTGCCTCTGGGCCTCCCCGCTGCTGCACTGACATGATTTATGCAGAGGCACTTTAATCAGCTCAGCCCGTACGCTCTGCCTGTCTGACACCGCGTTTTTACCTTCCCAGCATCCTTCACTTCTGCAGCCCCCCCCCCCCCCCCCCCCCCCCCGCCCCCCATGACGCACTGCATCACGGAGCTCGGTGCCAACGGATGAACACAGTGTCCAACGTGTTTTACCTGTCAATTCGTCATTTTCTTAATTTTCTGATTTTATTTTTTTGTTTTAGTGTTTTGTCAGACAAAGCAGAGTCGTCTCATAAAAAAACGAATCACCATGTAACCTTGCATCAGAAAGGTCACAGTGTCACAGGTAAATCGAGATGATGTTGAACCACAGAAACCTCTCGCGTTCATTGACGCATTTACCGAGATACAAATATGAAAATTTTCAATTTTTACATTTTCATACTCCCCCCCCCCCCCACAATGTACAAATACACTGGATATGACATTAAACGTGTAAATGTTACTTTTTGCTTGATTGCCAAGCAGATGGGGATCTTCTCACGCTGCAGGGTAAAGTAGGTAAAGTCAGGAAGAGAGTGACCCTGCCCTTACCCCTGCTCTTAATCACCGGGAAGAGACAGAATTTTAAACGGCTCCTGTTGTAATTGGTAATGGGGTCTCCAGAGAAGGGGCAGGGGCAGGGTTACAGTCTTTTACTGAGGCCAGCCTTTCAAGGCTGTGTGTGTGTGTGTGTGGGTGTGTGTGTGTGTGTGTGTGAGTGTGTGTGTGTGTGTGTGTGTGTGTCGGGGGGTGGCGGGTGGGGTTGGGTGTTCGCTTTCTGTCCACTAAAATCATGACGTTAATCACGCAGTTAAACTCCGCAGCTGGTTTCAGTGGAGCTGGTAACAATGGAATTCTAGGTACTCAAATCCCAGATACAGAAGTTCTGTAAAGTGGGAACACAAACCTGAACATAGCAGTCAGTGAAAATAATGTCATTGCACCCAAAAAAAATCTCAGCCTCAGCCACTGGAAAAAAAAACAAGGCCTCATCGCTTTTCAGCATACGTGCTTATCTAGGGCAATGCGCAAGATTTATATTTAATATTATATCAAAGCATACATCTGGAAGTGTCCTGAAGCAGCTATTCACGGGCGGTGTCTCACTCAAGGGGTCCAACTGCAGTCCCCTTGCCAAATGGGATTTGAACCTGCATCCCCCCTCTGGTTACACGTCCAGGTCGCTAACTTCTGGCAGCCAGCCGCCACACCAATAGCCCTCTGAACACAGTATTGCATGTGTACCTGAAATGCTTTGGCTTTAATAAGGGAAAAAAGTCACAGTAAGATACTATGTGCAGAGATACGTCCTCAGCAGAGACAAACAGGAACCGCATGCACTCTGTTAGGATTAGAAGCGCTCTTTCGGAGTTGATTTTGGCCCCCGATCCTTTTTGCCGTGCAGCTTTAATGCAAATCGCCTCGCTCACCCACTCTCTTTCATGCCTCCTCCGTCTAATAAAAGAGGTGTGGACAGGGCATGACGAATGACCTCCGTGCCGCAGCCTGACAGGTACATGAGAGGTGTTAGACGGCAATTTAGAAGAATAAAAAAAAAAGAAGAAGAAGAAAAAAAAAACGTTGGGCGAGTTTTCTTAATCGAGCGAGCTTCTCCTCCGTGCGGAATGCAGAATGCAGCAGCCCGCTCACGCCCCGCTATATTCCTGCAAATTGAAACGGTTTTTAACACTTCGTTCCAGAGTTTTTCAGCCGTTCGTGACGTGCGACGCAAACGCGAAGGCGACCTGATTTGTGTGCGGCGTGAAACCAGTACTATTTTTTTCTTCCCCTCCCCCTCCTCCCCCTACCTCCTGGTTTTCTCATACCTGAATATATCAGAGATTAGATGGAGGCTGGTGGGAACGATCGGTCCTGTCTCAACATCAGCGCCTTCCCCTGTTGTTTCAGTCAACGTCCCTTGCAGTCAACTCCCGTCACTGTGACCTCTCATTGACTGCACAGTGGAAATGGTGCGTACACCACCCCAAAAACTGTCTTTGGAATCTAACCTTATAACTGACTTCAGGCCTGCAACCTTCAATTTTACAGTGCTCCTGTTTATTGATGTGCGGTGTTTCTGTTTCAGGTTTTAAGGTCTTTGTGTCATCCTGCATCAATCCTGAGTGTGTGACGTTACGTATCATAAGGAGTCTGCTGTACCGTAGCTGCTCACTTTTAACGGTTTTTACCCCTCTTGTTGTTGTTTCTGTGCCACGATGTATTCATTTAAAATATCAACAGAACACTTGTGCTGTAACACGTCATATTCCTATTGTCGGAACAGCGGAGAGTTCTGGAAGGAAAGCCCTGGCTCGGAGTGAATGGGCCCGGCGGCTATCTCTCTGGACTTGCTCCAGAACCGGGGTTCCGACTAGCGCTCGGGACCCGATTGCATCTCGAAAAAAAAAAAAACAAAAGTCCTGCCGGCTCGCTGACTGACTGGCTGGCTGGCAGGGACGGAGAGAGAGAGGCTTAAGATATTAGCGGGGCCCCCCCCCGGCCCCCCCCCCCCGGTGTAGATTCCCGTCCCAATCCGCAGTAATTGACTGCTCCCCGCGGACTCCGGTGAACGACCTCTGTTTGCGCTTCGATATTCCCGGGGCCCGGCGTCGCAATAAATATCGGACGCGTTGGAGAAAGACCCGGAGCGTAATTAAGACACTTGCGGGCGGGGGGGGGGGAGATGGGATGTCGGGTCCAGGGGGGGCCTGACACTAAACATTGACCGGGGTGGCGGGGGTGGGGGGGGGGGGGGGTCTGTGTTATTGAAATGAGGCTGTGATCGAGCCCATGGATACACCACCCTGGGGAGGGGGGGGGGGGGGGGGGGGGAGAGGACACGCTCTGTCCTTTAACGGAACGCGTTTCAGCAAAGCGCAGTTCCTACAAGAGGGCCTGATTGGCTCGTGTCAATTGATTGGGCCTTTTTTTTTGCGCGGGGGTTGTCACCTGTTCCTGTTCCGGGGGGGGGGGGGGGGGGGGGTGACAGTTTAAGACGGAAGCCCTGGAAACGTACCACGGGGGACCGATTCACTGTGCAGGTCGTATGTTACGGCTGCCAATTCCTTTGTGCTGTAATCAGCTCCCAACTGCTGTATTTCAGGAAAAACAATCCCATGGTGCACTGCTCTCTAAACCACCTGGCAACAAGCGTAGGCCTGCTCACTGCCAATGTTGCTCTGCTCTGCATTGGAAGCCTCTCAACCGTCAACGGGAATTTATGAGACCCCCCCCTTTTGTAAGGAAATATACAAGGCCTGTCCTATTTCGTGACCAGAAATGGACAAACAGTATACTTTTTTAGTACTTCAGTGCAAATGTATGAAATGTAAAAAAATATTATTATTGTTCTTCTTTGGCACCATCAAAATAATCATGATAATGTATCTCTCTCTCTTTGAGTGTGTGTGTGTGTGTGTGCGTGTGTGTTTCGGGGGCACAGTCTGCACGAAGCAGTTGTAGACTCAGAGTTCAGGTATAACTGACCACTGTTCCAGAGGTCACACACACACACACACACACACACACACAGGTTCAGCCTGTCAGCTCGCGGAGTTTTAATTTCCCTGCGTTTGTCTTCTCGCCAGATGGCATGAAGCGGCATCAGTGAGTCATCACTCTCTCGAACCGACTGCCACAGCGGGAGAGTGTTTTATTCATACCTTTGTGTTAAAGGAAACCTGTTTGCAAAACAAGGCAATTACGCTCTCGGCTAAACTGGGACGGCGAGGCGGCGGCGAGGCACGCGTCTCTCCCTCGTTAAACGATAACGAGACGTTCCCCGAGCAGAGCGGAGACTGATTGACTAATTAAAATTCAAGGTACAAATTGAGGAAACTTGTTTTCGCGTCCCGTCTTTTTTTCCGCCTTTTTTTTTTTTTTGTAATTTCCTCCAAGCTTCTCGCGAAAGTAAATGCATAAAACTTTTTTTTCTTTCTTTCCCTGGTGTCAGCACAATTAAAACGGAGCTCTCTGCAGAGCCCGCGCCTTCTTAGTTGTACGAGCGAACGAGTGAATGAGCGCTCCGTTTAAATGAAATACGCAGCCGTGGTGCGGCTGAGGGCGGAGCACGGAACAGTGACGACGCCGCCCCTCACTGTATCCGGGGAAACGCCTGCAGTCCTTGCGGTGTCGACCGTCAATGCTGTGTGGATTGACTTGAGGTAAAAATAAATAAATAAATCTAATGAATTAATTAATCGACTGGAGGTCTCTTCTGGGTCGAGAGGAAGGTGGTGCCCTTTAATCCTCTGGCACTTCATTAACTGGATGCCATATGGATTGTGGGGGCAGATTGATGTTGCATTGTGGGTATTCAGCAGATGCTCGTATCCAGAGCGACTTACACAGCTTTTTTCTCCCCATAACAAAACAAAAAAAAAAAATAGTATCAAAATAATTCAGCTGGGTATGTACTGAAGCAATGCAGGTTATGTACCTTGCTCAAGGGTACAACGACAATGTCCAAGGCCAGTTCTTTAACCATTATGCTACACTGTATTACCTACACTCTACAGGTGAGGCTCATAGTACATGCAAGCCTCATAGAGCCATCAGGCTCACACATTCATGCTATTAAACCACTGAGGCTAATAACCAAGTGACTTCCTCCAGGTCTCCCATTTAGCATGGTGGGTTTGTGTCTTGTTCAGGTTCGTAATTTACGCCGTAGCTTGGCATCTCTTGTGCCCATTCCAGGTGACGTGTGCCCTGTTGAGATAATGCCTTCGTATTTTCGTAGAACCATGGTAACGCCACAGTGAGTATGTGAAGTCGCAGGTCCCCCCGACCTCCTGTCTTCCCCCAGCACATCGGAGCAGAGGGCCCCGATTGTGTCACTCAGGGTTTAGATGGCTTATTAAGCCCTGTTTTTGGGATCTGTTCTAGGTTTTTATTGGGGGGAGGGGAGGGGGATTGGAGATGGGGTTTGGGAGAAGGGGTCGGACTCCGGTAATCCGGGGCCCGGAGCAGCGGGGAAAACGAAACGTCGCTCCGATCGGAATCTTCCTGGCGTTCCCGCTGGTGTTCGCTTCGCCTCGGATTTCCAGGACTGAACCTCATCACACCGCGGTCCCGGCACTGGAGCTGTTCACGGGATAAGAGCGTGAGCCTTCATCATCATCATCATCATCATCATCAAAGGCCTTCCCGTTCCGTCACAGATTTAGTTATTCTTTAAAATAGAATCCCTCCCTTCATTTCATCCCTTATACACAAACAACCCCCTCTTTCCCCCCCCCCCCCAAGCCCTCTTCTTCCCCCCTAGAAGCTGCATTTCAATTCCCCCTGTTTTCCCGTTCTTTCTTTCCCTCGGATGGCTTAGTTTCTGTCGCTCTCCACCGTCCCCCAAAATCTCCCGTCACAAAACCCCTTCTCGGCGGGGCCAGAATCCGGGTCACGCAGATTTTCTTCTTAGGGGACAGCCTCTCGCTCCATAATTCGCGGAGTCTGAACGGTTTATTCTCCGCCCTGTTTATTGGCGTAGCAGGTACTAATGAGATTTCTCCCCGGGCTGTAATGCCTATCCACACCCCCCCCCCCCCCCACCCACCCACCCCCCCCTTCCCACCTGCCAATCAGAGTGAGCGTGAGGACGAGGCAAACAAGTGGCGGAAAAAAAATGTTAAAAATGTATGCACAGCTTTCCTACGGAAAAAAAAACAAAAAAAAAAAAAAAAAAAAAACTTCACACCTGCATGCATTTGTTAGTCAAAGTTAAATGAAAATGCTGCTTGAGCTTAGGACAGCAATGGAAACGCTGTTGTTGTTGTTGTGGTGCGGGCAGTCGTCTCCGTCCTCTCTCCTGCGTGTTGGATCAGGTGGTGCTCTCTCTCCAGCTCGGCTAGGCTCAAGCCCATTCCAATGCAATGTCATTTCTGGAACTTGAATCCAAGCTCAGTTAATTAATTAAGTAAAAAAAAAAAAAAAAATCCTCATAGAACATTAAGGAACATTTTCAGGTCATTAATTAAATTCCATTTGAATTGTAACTGAAACAGAATTGAAGTGACCTCAGCCCATCGCGCACGTTCCCTGTCTGCTCTGAAACTGTGTCAGAGAATGTTTCACGGCTTTTACTGCAGTGGGGGGGGGATCTTATTACCTTAGGAGATGAATGCTGTTCTACGGCAGTGATTCCCAACCCTGTTCCTGGTGATCTACCATACTGTCCTGTAATTCTTCACTCCAACTAGCACACCTCAATCGACAGGCTAGAGATTGCGTTGAGCTGCTAACTAGCAGAATCAAGTGCGCCAAATTAGGGTTGAAATCAAAATCCAGCAGGATGGTAGGTCTCCAAGAACAAGGTTGGAGAACATGGTCCAGTTATTCAGGACCCAGTGCATTAGTATGCCCAATAACACCCACAACTGTAAATTTAATGGGATACACTGATCACTGCACTACCAGAGATGGTATTCAATTGATATATTGGTCATATGTTTTACTTCACAGTGGATGGGATCAGTGTCATGTGACTGTAAAAAGATGAGCTGAAAGACTTTTAACAGTGTATCTCAGAGAATGCTAAGAAAAAAGCATGAGCGGTTTTTGACCATATTGGGTTTCCCTCCTTAGCCACTACTTCCTGTCTGCATAGTAGCCAATGCAAGAGGTCAGGGGTCACAAGGTGCATGCTGCAATATAGGAGTACATTATGAAGGGCTAATTTGAAATAAATTCAGTTCGATTACAAACTTATTTATAGAGTCAGCAAAACAAGGTGATGAGTCAGTTGGTTTTACATCCAATAGGAAGGTACTTCCTCTGAAAAGCCTGGTCCACTTTGGGTGTTTTATTGCAACTTGCCACTGGATGGCAGTAGGTGACTGGTGGTGAGCCAGGAAGTGCCTGTTGGGTTGCCATTGCAGCGAGGGCACAACCTGGGAGAGAGCACAGTGGAGAGCTGAAGGAAGTGACCATTCAGAGGGGGATTTTTGACCACGTTAAGGACTGTTTAGGCTAGTGAACCAGGCTATGAGTAAGGCTGGGCAGAGCTGAATCCACAGGACCACTTCCTTTGGAGACCACATTATTCATGACAGAACAGGTGAAAAGATGAAATACGTTTCAAGTGCTTTTTGCTCTTAAATCATGCCATATATCAGAATAAAATTTTTCCAAAAATTTATAACATTGTTATGTAACATATGCAAATATCTAAAAATGAGAACTTTTGCGCATATGATGCAAATAATTTCAGACATACAGACCCAGCTTATTTATAACAAAATGTCTAAAATGTAAATGAAACCAAATGCAATATTCTTACATGTATACAATGAGTAATATGAGTTCCATGGATCTGTGCAGGTGTTTTTGTGCATGAGTGTGTATGTGCGTGTGTCTATGTGAGTATGAGTGTGCATGTGTGCATGTGCATGTAAATGTGTGCATGTGAGTGTGAGTGTGTATATGTAGTGCATTATATGTGGGCATGTGTGTGTGTGCATGTGTATAAATGGATATAATCAATATGCACTGTGTGATATGTCAGCTCATTAACTGAGCCAGGTTGTTAAAAAATGGCGGGTAGGACAGAGAAAGGGGTACCCCCTCGACGCCTCCCGTACCCCAAAAACGAGGCGCAGCGTGGTTTAAAAGTTACGAATTAATAACGCAGCCCCAGATGGGTCCTCAGGGTGCAGTGACACCCAAGAATAACACCCACTCCACAGCCACACACCCCCTCTATAGAGAGACGCGCGGGGGGGGGCGGGATTAGGGACCGGTAAAGGTGAGCACACGCAGAGGTGTGAGCGGCAATAAAATATCGGTGCCAATGTGTGGGCGGGGTCGCAATTATCACGTCACAGGCATCGATGAGGCCCGGCTTAGTCTCCCCAGAACCCCTCGTCTGCTGTCTCTCTGGAAACAACATGTCTGAAACAGTTTTTTTGTTTTGCATAAAATCACTGAAACGAGTGCGCGCTGGCTGTCCGCGTTAGTGCGACACTTTACCTGTCGTGTCGTGGAACAGCGTTTTTTTTTAATCGTCCGTTTATTGCACGTGACAGTCGGACGGGTTTCTGCTCTCTCTCTTGTCTCCGTGGAAACCTGACCTGGACGAGACGCCAGAGGGCGTGAACCCTTTGACCCGGGCTTTGATTCCCTCTCTAACATCAAAACCCTTCTGAGCAGGCCTTTGAAGCGCAGCCAGGGATGGGCCGCACTCAGAATATACGCACCTGAGATTATGCATTTGCATGCGTGAGTTTTGTGCGTGATATGGGTTGCTCACTCATTTTTTGTTTAATGGTGTAACCACCAACTGCAATGCGGCCTATGTCTATGAGGAGGGGGGGGGGGCTAAGGAGGTAAGAAATGCAATCAGTCATTTAGTCTGGACATTTATATTGTTTTTTGGATCGAGAGACCAAAAAACCAGACTTGTACAAACAATTTGAAAGCCGAACATTTTGGTGCAAAGCCGGGCATCTGACAACCCTGGTCAGTGGTCTATGAGGACGACCGTTTCCTAAGCGGTCCCTCCAAGTCTAATCGCACATCATTTCGATTGGTTGCACAGTCTCCATCCCTCTCAAAGTCCGACATATCAAAACCAAGGCCCATTAACGTGTCACAGAACCCTTTCAGTGGGCCAGGGATTGTGGGAAGGCTTTGTCAGCACAATAACGACAAACGAGCATCATAAATCCCAGATAAAATATTTGTGCTTCTTTTTTGAGTCATGCTCGGGTGTTTAGCTTTGTCATAATGCATCACGTTAGAGTGCCCCAGCCCCCTCCTCCCCTCGACCCAATCCCACCCCCTACCACGATGGCTTTGACATTTCTCAATTAAGACTTTAGAGCAAACAAATATAAAATATTCCTCCAGCTGCATAGGCCACGCGCTATAAATCTCACTGCCATGTTAACACACTTTGACATCATACATTTGGGTGCCAATTAAATAGCCGGAAACCCTGGGTGCTTTTTGGTTGGACGTACCAAGTTTATAAATCTGAAACTGCTCTATTCTCCAGTATGACCGTACAGTATAACTAACAATGTCTAATTGTTAAATTTCACACAGGTATAACTAAACATATTTGTGTGCAGTCTGTATGGTCTCACTTTTGTCCGATAGGAGACAGACGATCCCTTTGGGGGGTCCTTTACTTCATGAACTATAAAAGCTTCAGACGAAGCTTAAGCACTGTCCGTATGTTTTAAAAAATGGATTTTGGGCGGCTATCCGTCATACGGGGCTAGGCTATCGGCTCGTTACGTCCATCCATCAACTCAAAGTTCATAAATATAGCAGGAGGAGGTCATCGAGGTTTTGCCAAAGGCTTTTCTTTGTGAATTAAAGGTGGTGGTGGGGGTGGTTGGGGGTGGTTGTGGAGATTGACGAAGCGCAGACAATTTCATTACCGTCATTGACCACCGGGTGAAAAAAGATGTTTGCTGGGAGCTTCGTTAATGACATCCTTTCCGGCTGCACTAACTCAGAGTGGAAACCAGGGGCTGGTGATCAATACCGTCTTAATTTGCAACGTACAAAGTACAAAAACCAAATTGCTCCATATTTTTGTGTCCGGGACAGGATGCGTAAATATACATATGGTCGGGGTTTGAATTCATCGGGCCCAGCGCTAGTGGCAGGGCATCGTCCCGTCTCTGGGGCGCATTTTCGCGGAGGTGTAATTCACCCCCGGGATTTACCCCCGCCTGGGGTATTGGGGCGGTTTGTTTTTCGTGTCTGGAGAAATGAGCGAGCGCCACCGAGGCCCGGTCCTATTTGCGCCTCGAACGCGACGCTCGCCTGACTGACCCCCCCCCCCCCCCCCACCCCCCACTCCGCCACCCTCTTCTGCTCATCGCATCATTTCCCCCTCATTGTCAAGAGTCCCCCCCCCCCCCCCCCCCCCCCCCCCCCCAATGCCAGAACATCAGTTCTATCCTCTCCGGAATCTTCTCTCGTACATCGTGAGGCCCCCATCACTGCTGAACCATGTTTCATTCCCTCTGCTTTGAGCCACATCAAAAGTTTGCTCACAAATTCGACACGTTGCGGCTAATTCATTAGCGCCAAATATAAATGGCATTCTTGAGCCGTTGTGCTCATTGTGAGCCATCGACATTACACGACGTCTCAATAAATAGAGATATATTTGGTGCAAATAAATTAACTGCATGGGAAAACAAAAACAGTGCGTGACTCCATCTTCTTGTTCACTCTGTTCTCTCTGCAGCACCTGTCCCATACTTTCAGGTCTTTTCTTCTTCTGTTGTTCAAGTTAACACACTGCCCAGCACCCCTTGTCTGCAGTGAAGTGAAGGCTTGCTAAGTGAAATGCAGGCAGGACAGTACGTCGTCAGACTCCATTCGGGTTGGAGAAGTTGCGTCTGACCACTAATACAACGGCTGAACGAGCTGGCTGGCCACCGTGGTGCAGTTTGGGATGTCTTTCGTGGCGCAGTTCAGGAGCTCAAAGGCTAAAAAACAGAACCATACGGCGGGCTGCACATATATGAAAAACTAATAGAAAAAAAAAAACCACTCCTCAAATGTGTCTGCTAATGCGCTCAGATGTGTAGTTGGCGGAGGACTCCATCAATATTTAAAAGCGGGCTGAATCTCTTACCCACTTACCTGCAAGTCATTCGGAATTCAAATGCCTGACAGAAATATCTTCAGATCCCCCCCCCCCCCCCACTAATCATTATACATATTTTAAAGACCTCAGTGGTAAAGAATCCAAGCCTGTTTGTGTGTGTGTGTGTGTGTGTGTGTGTGTGTGTGAGTGTATGTGCATGTGTTTGTGCGTGTGTGTATGTGAGTGTGTGCGTGTGTGTATGTGCATGTGTTTGCGCGTGTGTGTATGTGAGTGTGTTTGTGCGTGTGTGTAGGTGTGTGTGTGTGTGTATGTGTGTATTTGCAGGGCTTACTGAAATGTGTTCTCCAAGCTGTCAGGCTGCCTGGTATTTTTTGGCTTTGGAGACAGTGTGCAGACAGTAGCCGCATTTGGCTGTGAGGGGGAAAATGTTTGTCTGCTAATAGTGTAACCTCTAGACCCCACCAATCAATCGCAGACTCCGCAGGCCTTTTGTCTGCCGCTGCGATCACAGCCACTACGCCACTGAATCTCTCTGGGTCCCTCTCTGGGCTCCATTAATCAGGTCTGAGTCCATGCCATTGATTTACAAGGAAAAGACAAAAGCGAATGTGAAACACCTTTACCTCTCGGCTGTCTCTCCCCTCTCTCTGATGTCCGAATCGGTGGGAGATCAATTGCGCGGAGGGTCGATTCTCTCTCTCCACACGGACACGACAGGACGGACATGTGCGACAGACTAAAATGGCTTGGCGAGATGGCAAGATGAATGGGGGAGCCATCGGACTACGATCCCAAAAGCTTTTTGGATTTGTTGTCAATGGACCCATTCTAATCAGGTGTGGTAAGGTTTTCTTGAGAAGAATATCCGGGACCAGACTTGCTGCCCTCTCATTTTCGACTGAACCCCCTTTTCCCCCTCCACTGAACCCCTTCAGTCCCGCAGCTAAAGTCAGAGTTTGTGGCACAGACCACGGGCCTGGGCAACATAAGGGAAATATCCCACTGGGAGCTTTGGAAACATACTGGGGCCCCTTGACATTCCAGTAGTATACAGAATTCCACAAACTTATTCTTCCTTTTGATTGTGAAAAATTATGTGTCACATTTTCAAAAATGCCACTGCCAGAAAACAGAATAAATACATGAGGGGTGATGTATTATTGTATGAATATGCCATAATGTTTTTTTTTATTTTTAGAAATGTTTTTATGAATGACTCATGGAATAAAGTACAGAAATGTTGAAATGAAAACAGTATGAAAGTAAGCCAGCAAACATTTGAGGCTTCAAGCACAGGGGTAATTATCCTCTCTAATCTGCACAAGTGATTTATTTCAGAGCGTAAATCAAGTCAATTGCCAAAACATTATCAAGAGATATTTACTGTAATCCCGCTATGATGTTGTCAAGTTGACGTTAGTTTCCTATGCTCTGGACCTGATGCTATTTATTTTTTTTCCTGAATCGAGTTTGCCAAATCACTGCTGGTCGTTTCCTGTGCTCTCTCACCTGATTGGCAGACGTTGATGGGAAGCCTAAGGGAGCAGCCAATAGGAAAGTGACAATGTGTATCTGTCACTACTGTCAGAATTCCACGACCTGGAGTGACCTTGTGGTCAGTTCTATAACAGCTGATGCTGTGTTACATCATTGGTGTTAAAGGGCACCTAGGGCTGACTTCTAACATGCAGCTACTTGTTTCTGGAAATTAATTAAAGATTTTTTTTCTGGGAAAAGTCAATATGCATCGGTACATTAGATACTATTGGAATTTCAAAGAGTTTGGCCTTACAAACTAAGGATACACAAGGTCACTGGCCTTTGTGAAGGATATTTAAATGCGCAGTGCGTCTGCACAATCATTCCCCAGGCTAAATTCACACTGAGCCACCCTTACTGCAGCTCTTAACATTACAGGGAAAAGCATCTGAAAAAGACAAGAGCATGGATCTGACTAGAGGGGATATATGCCTTTCTGATTCTCAAGAAAAACACCTGCCACAATGTAAAGCAACTGGAACATGATGGGATACAGTAGAACCCTGTTGTTGCTCCTGGCCCACAATCCTTCTGTGAGGTCATAATCCCGTGACAAGCTTCTGTTGCTTCACACTCGGCACCAACAGGAGTAGCCTGGTGACATCACAGATGGACAGGGGATGGAAATTCTAGAACCTTTCAATAGTGGAGCTAAAAGCATTCTTATGGGAGCACCTAAAATGGCTTCCCTTGACTGCATTGTCATTGCATTGTAATGTACATGTAATAAGAAACAGATTACACAAATTGAAAGCATTTCATTACAAATTAGTGTATAATACCCTCTGTTCCAGATCTCTGCGAAGAGAGGACAGGTACCCTAACAGTCACTGGCCTGCTCCCCAAAAACATTGCTGTAAACCCCCCCCCCCCCCCCCCCCCCCCCGAAGTATTGACAGAAAAAAAATGTCTTGGTCTTTGAGGTTTGCAGAAATTCTTTTTCTCGCTCTGCTTCTGATGGAGCCAGAGGGCCGGTTGACCTCAGTTTTCCTCTCCTTCCAAACCTCTGAAAGATTCATGGACCAGCAAAACGCGGCGGACTTTGGGTCCTGCGTATGCCCCTCGCTGCGGCGCCATGATGGGGCGGAGAAAAGTAGGGGGTGGGGGGGGGGTGGGGTGGGGGTCTGAAAAGTGCAAAAATAAAGAGCACTGGGGAAAAAATACAAAAGTATGAAAATTTAATTTGGACATAAAAACTATGTCGTACCAAGAAAACATTTTAAATAGGCTTTCGCAGGGCTGCCATTGGAAGATGTACATGAAGAGGTGGGATGTGTTAACATGGAAAACACATCAGACGGCAGGGGCTTGTTCTTTCACTGCTGATTGGTCAGGGCCTGGAGACTCAGTTTACCGTATATCAGCACTCAAACACAACATCACACACACACACACACACACACACACTCCAGATACACAAACCAACACACACCACTCATACACAATATCTCACACACAACTCACACAGGGCACCTCACACACATTTACTCACACACATCCCATCCTGCATCTTCAAAAACAACTTTTTATACACAGTCTATCTCACATGGCCACTGGTACCAAACTCTCATTGAACCACTCTTACACTAGTGTTCTTAGCCCTGCTCACACACTCCTGTGTCAACACATTGACTTACACCATATACCACTACTTCTATAGAATCACACTCACTCGTACACAATATCTAATACACGAGAACTAATAAATCACACTCACTCACTCACTCACACAACAACTCATAAACAAGCACTAGCTACGGAATCAGACTGACTCACACAATAACTCATGAACAAGCACTTTTATGGAATAACACTCTCTCACAAAATGTCTCATACACAAACCCTTGAATGGAATTGCTCTCATACACACAAAAGCTCACACGCAGTCGCTTGTGTGCAATCAGTTTTACTCCCCAGCCACAAGCACACAAACACTAGTATAGCATCTCACTCTCTCCTACACATTCTTACAAGGCTTCTCACAGTCTGAAGTATAACTGCATTTGCACAGCATAGCACATCCCAAAAATGTTCCCCTTTTTGGACACCTGCATTCCTGAAACATTGCGTCTTACAGCGAGGCAGAGTCAGCAGAATATAATTAGCGCTTCTGAAGAAGAACGAAAAAAACCGGTTTCTCCGAACGTCCTTTCGATTACTCTGCAAGGCCTACGAGGGAGTTTGTTTGGGAGGCCAGAGTTTGTTTCACTGGTTGGAAATATACTCTCCAACAGAAAGAAAAAAAAGGTTTAACAAAGAAAACATACACTGCAGTCAGCGTTAAAATGACTATGGGCCTGTGTCTTTACAATACTCATGGTCTTGGCAGGACTGAGGTTCTTTCTCATTTGTAATTTTCTGGGGAGTAGAAGTTGGCGATATCTGCAGAGTAGCCCAAATGTGAGCCATGGTCCTCCAGAGGGGTGTTTCAGTCTTTTTTTGTACGAAGCCCACAGCCCTGCAGAATTCCTCAAATGTGGAGTAACTGCTGGTTTAAGTAAAAAAGAACAGGTGAAACATAGGAAAGATCTCTCAGGAGTCGCTGTCTTTCCGTGAAAAATGCCAGCTCCAGTTTCCGAACCGTTTTGGAAACCACTCAGTGTAAACACTGGAGATGTTGACAGGAAGGGTTTTTTAAAATTTATTTCTGGCCAGGATTCTCTCGAAAGGAAAGTTGGATCAAGCAAACATTCTCATTGCAGGGACGCCATAGAAACGGAACGCAATCATCGTGTTTAAGATGCATCTGTACCGGCATTGCCTTGCCAGTCTTGTGCCATCGTCTCCTGTTTTCCCATTATGCTCTGGCAAGGCACGTAGAATAGTTTAGCATTGTAGTTCTGTGACTCGCTGCTTATTGGGTGTTAGAAGCTGCAAACGTGTTGCTGAGTGACATAATGATCCAGTTTCAAGAATATATGTCTCAGGAGACACTTGCCACAGGAGCAGGTTGGACCCTGCGGACAAGAAGTCGTATTGTTCGAGCCTCATAAAAACTCTTTAGCCAACTTGGCCGGGAGCAGATTCAGGTGGGATTAGCATTTCCAACAGTCCTTTATTAGCCCATATTAAAGTTACCCACGGGTTTGGCGGCAGGCCTGGCTATGCCAGTCTTTCTGTCAATTTCTCCTTCATTGCATGCAAAAAAAAAAAAATAAAAATCCACAAAATAAGTATAATAATAATCTAATGATAATTACAAAGGTCTTCCTTTCCTTTCAAGAGTGCATATGTTCCTATATATTGTTCCTGCGATGAAGCAATTTAAATAAACACTTATAAATAAATGATCGAAGCGGCGTATGTAAACCGATATATAGCCGCTGTAATACAGCTTAGCCCAGTGAGGGGGGGATATTTCCTTCCCTCAGAACGGCAGGTTATTGATCCCGTGTTTTCAGGACGAATAGGTGATGTCTTCATTAGGAGAAGTCAGGAGGAACCTCGCCTTGCTTTGACCCCCCTGGTTTTCTCTATCGGATTAAGGGGCCTCCGCGATGCTTGGCTTGTTCTTAAAAGGACTGTTCAATTTATTTCAACTAAACAACCCGGGCCCAATCAATGGCGGTACTGTATGTCTTTATAAAGGAAAGCTGCTCGAATCCAATTACCTGAGCTCTGCAAGCCCCTCTCAGAAGAAATTAGGATATGATTGATTGTGTTTAGTCATACGTGTTGGCCACAGATGACGCATTTAAGTAGGATGAAGTTGAGAGGGAGAGCTCTGCTGCCACACGAAGGCTTTGTTCTAGGGCCGTTTCGCTGGGATTTTGGAGTTGTGGTAAGGGGGGCCTGGGCTGTAGGTGTGTCCAAGGTGGGGGGGACTGACCCTCCCATGAAGCGTGATTGGCCACCCCTGTGCCCCCCCCCTCTAGATAAGTTCTGATTGACATCGCTCTGAACCAACAAAAATGTCTGTGTCTGGAAAATGATTTTCCAATTGCCCCCCCCCCCCACTCCTTGACATGATTTTAGGCAGTTCACAGTTTTACAGTTTAAATGTGAAATTGCTGATGTGTCTCAATTCTCTGTCTTTTACTGAATATTATTGGAATTTTGCAGGTTGCGACCACAATTTATAGCCTTTTCCCTGTAGTAAAAGAGTGCTTAGGAGTAGTATAGAGTCTGTTTTTAACTCTTTATATTGTGAGAAGTGTCCACAAACCGTCAGCTGCCTTCCGTAAGACTTGCTTGTTTTCATGACGCTGGCATGTTGATTATCGGAAATGTAATGTTTGTTGGTCGAAATGACCTTCCTTTGTCTTGCACGCATTTGTGTTTTTAGTGTGGACTCCTTTAACTTTACGGGCCCGCTTTACGAGTCAGCTCCCTCTGAGTTTACTGCAAAGCGAAAAAAAAGTCGCTCGCTGGAAATTGCTTCTTGCTGGTAAAATAAAAAAAAAAGAAGAAGAGAAAGAGAGAAAGAGGACACCCTAGATAACCGTCTGTAATGGTGGTGAGGAGGGACCCATAGCTCAGAAGGGGGCAGACTTCACCGAACATCTAATCACCTCATCACTGGGAGTAAATGTCTGGATGAGGTCGACGACCCCCCCCGACCTTTGACCCCTGCATGTGAACACAGAACACAGGCCATTAGCCCGGGCGCATAAGCAGAATGTTCCGGAGGCATGATCACAGCTCATTGTTGAAAGGCGATAATTTGATTGGTTGGTGGAGAATGCGGGCAGGCTCCTGGTAGTGAATTAGGGGGGGCGGGAGGGGGGCTCTCCTCCAGGGCCATTTTAGCACACTTCCTCCATAATTCTCGGCTTGATTAAAAATTGATCCGCGGCCTTAATGTGAATATATTATTGAGGCAATTTGTCTCCGGTGACAGATAATTGGGAGTACACAAATCCAATCTCTTAGAAATATACCACCTTCCTGTTATTTGGACCTGCCGCTCTCCCCTCCTCCTCCCAGATGCAAAATTGGTGATTGTTCTGATGCAGCGTCTTTAGCTATGGCTGGTGCTTCTGAAGTGCCTGTAAAACAATACTACACACACGCTCACACACACACACACACACACAAACATAAACACTCACACCCAAACACGCACACACACACACAAACATACACACTTACACACACACACACACACACACACACATACACACGCATAAACATACACACACACACATGAACATAAAACACTTACACAAACACACACACACACGTGCGCACACACACAACCACACACACACACACACACACACACGTGCGCACACACACAATCACACACATACACACACCGGCTTGGTTATTGCAGACCATGGAAAAAAGCTGCAAAACTGGGCAAGTCAAACAGGCAACAAATATTCCATTCGCACAGGGACAAAGTCAGCAATCCCACTCATGCCCAGGCGTTTGTACTGCTGTGACCAAAACTGGATCTGTGGCATCTTTGGACCAAAACGAAAACAGGAAGCCACTCACACGGTTACAGTGAGCTTGACGGCAGCCCGATTCGTTCAATGAATCAAATGTTTCAAAATCCCAATTTTTTTCCCCCCAAAGACACGGGATCCAGCGATTCTAAAAGGGGAGCTAAAAGGCGTGGAAATTGGGGGGCTGGTAAGTCCCGTCTGATAGCCACGGCTGCGCTATCATCGCTGCGGGAGTAAGCCGCCGCCCGGCCCGGACCCGCGGCCCCTGTCCCGCTCGGACCAGTAATGCCCCCCCCCCCGCCCCTTTCACACACAGGGCTTAGAATATCGCCGGGTTTTTTTCACGCCTTTTTCACGTTTCCCCAAATCCCCAAGCTGAGCTTTGCTAAAGATATCCGCTGCCCAGCTTGGAGGGGGGGGGGGGGGGGGGGGGGGGGGTTCGATAAGCTCAACGAGATGGGGGGTGGGGTGAGGGGACGGTATGCAGTGCAGAAGAACCAGCAGCTGAGACTGAAATTTGGTCTTTTTTTTGTATCCCATATTGTTGACGGATGCCAAATATTTCAATTACATGTAGCTGAAGTGTGTATTTGCCTTTTGTGCAGTATGCTATTTTTTTGTGTACAATTTGTACCTCTGTGCTACCTGCAAAACAACCTACACCTGCACCATTTCAGCAGCACGGCAGGACACTATTCGGGAACCCGAGTAACAATTCAATTAATGACCAGAAAACGTCTAATGGGGATTTTTTCACTTATTTAATTTAATTGACACTATTGAATGGAATTGACCTCCAAGCCCTGCTTGATAGTAGTTTGTCTATGCATGTGTATTTTTTCCCCTCTGTGTTAGTAACTGTCCAGACCTCTGTCCAGCTCTGCTCAGGTGGTGAGGACAGAGATGGAAACTATGTGCAAAACCTCCACAGCTCCGACATCAGATGCCCAGTTCATCATAGAGGTCTATCGCCACAGGGTTGGGATGGGGGGGGGGGGGGGTTCTCTTTGGCTTTGGGACCGTCCTGACAAATAGACAAATGGTTGTCGAAAAACCATTACCGAGCTCATGTTAAAAAAAAAAAAAAAAAAAAAAAAAAACTAGACGGATCATTTTATGGACGTGTTGCTTTCACTCCTCTGACTCCTGCCTCGTTCAACATTCAGAGATTCATGGTTTCTTCACAAAAAAAAAAAGGATTTTCCATCTCCGAATGGAAATTACAGGTTAGGATTAATGGCGGCATTAGGCCATGATGAAGGTACAGTAAATTAAATATTTATAGAAGCCCCCGCTGCAAGCAATTAGCAACCCACCCGTCCGTTCCACAGCAGACATCGAGATCGGTCACATGACTCCTCGAACTGCGCCAAGATCCTCCACCTGTGCATGGAGACACCCCGAGACGCTGTGACGAAATCTGGGGGGATCCCTTCTTAATCAGAGCGGCTTCACAGAGGTACCCCCTCATCTGCAGGATGCTGTCATCTCCGTAGGGTCACATGACCGAAGCACACAGGAGTGCATCCTGTCTTCAATCGATGCTCCAAACGTGATAATTAATCTCTTTTAGAGCCCTATAGAGTGGGCTGAGTTATAGGGGTTATAGGGTTGGGCTAGTCCTTGAGGTTTTTCCCCATACTCATGTCTGTAACCATTAACAGCATATTCACAGATTCATTCTGGTGTTGGTAGGTTGGTTTCCTGTATACAGTACACGCCACACACCACCAAACCGGTGAGAACCGGTATAGTCCATGCAAAAAGCATCAGATTCCCGTATTGAGTTATCGCAAATGAAAACATCAGTTGTGTCATCTGCGCTGCCACAGTGTGAGTGTGACATCAACTTCAACCGAACAGACGGCTTGAGAGAGAGAGAGAGAGAGAGAGAGTACACGAGGGGCGGGGAGTGTGGGTGGGGTCAGAGGTCAAACAATCAAAACTGTCCGTTTATTGCATAGATCATCAAACAGCAAACCCATCAATGGAGGCGGTGGAGCATGGGTGGGATTAATCTGCTCCGGGGGGGGGGGGGGGGGGGGCGCTGCGTTTAGCCATGCTGATTCCATCCGACAAGAGGAGGAGAAGAGGAGAGAAAGAGAGAGGGACAAGAGGGGGATGACACGTCAGAGAGAGCGCTAATGTAATGGGAGTTTGTCATCCACCCCCCCCCCCACCCCCCAACCCCACCCCAACAAAAGGCGAGAAAGAGACAGATCAATTTGCAATGTTCTGTTTGGTCCCGGCACACAACAAAGCCGGTCACATGAAAGCAGAACATTAAGGGGAGCTCTCCACGAAAACCCGCCAATCAATACACATCAGTGCCACCCCCCGCCCACCCACCCCCCCCCCCCCCTAACGAAAAAAAACCGAAACAGCACCTCCAACAAAAAAAAAAAAAACAAAGGAGAAAAAAAGAACAGGTTCTTCATTTCGCTGAGTAGCCCGAGGCCTTTGAGCACTGATAAGAGGCCAGGGCCTCCCTGTCAAACCTCACCTGTTTGGTGTCATTTATCAGGCCTGGCCTGATCAAGGTGAGCTGTGATCTGCAAGCAGGGGGAATGGGGGGGGGGGGTGTTGGGGGTGGCAAAGAAAGAGATGGATGAGAGAGCGAGAGCGAGAGCGAGAGAGAGATAGAAAAAGAGATAAAGAAAGAGAAAGAGCAAGTGAGCAAAAAAACAAAACAAAAGAGAGAATCAGAGACAATGTGAAATTGTGAGGATTCTGAAATGTGGTTGCCTGATTATTTTCTCTCGCAGTCGCCATTGTTGTTTGTTTATCACCATTGCTTTGACATCAAGTATCACAAGCGTACCATCTTGCCTAGGGACCAATTCACATGAGAATATTGTTGGTGACATGTCTCCCTGTCTCACCCCAAACTTACATATATGGGATGGACACACAGGTAGGAGAGTCATCGCACAGTTGGCACCTTTCTAAAAGGTAAAAGTTCACATATCTGCATGTGTCTCCATAAGGTTATGATAAGAAAATAAAACATGGTAAGTGTTCGGTTGGCCTTACTACGTATTAATGAATATGCCTTTAAAGGCGATTCACACCACGTGCCCAGCAATACAATTTCCATTCCAGCTCATTGCGGGCGTCTTTCCTGAAGGTGTACAATTCACCTTTGTAACTCACTCCATTTAGATACCCGTGTAATGTGATTACTGCCAGGTAAGGCACTGATAATGTCCCAGATTACATCCTTAACTGTCTCAGCCGGGCCTTAATCTAGCCTGAAGACAGACACAGTGAGAGGGGAAGCCATCTTCCTCTTCTTTCCAGGTTAGGAAGTCGCTGTCCAGAAGGAGAGGGGGTCAAAGAAAGGGGGCCAGTCCCCTTAACACCCCTCAGTAATTTTGTAAGTTTTACTCCTTTTCCTAGTGGGGAAATGTTTCTTTCTCCGCCCCCCCGCCCCCTGCCACTGCCCCCCCCCCCCCCTAGCCCCTGGGTCCGCCACTTCACACTGTGTCCTCTGAAATCCAATAGAGGTGCCTTTATCCCCCTGAAGATACAGTACAAATCACGGTTGGTTTTATCTCAGCTGGGGATGTCGATTTTCTAAATGAGCTTACCCTCCTCCCCGCTGCCTGTCAGGCTCATTCTCCCCCCTTTTCACCACCACCCCCCCCCCACACCACACTACACAGCCATTGGGTTTTGGGCCCTTTCTTTCTCATCTTTTGTTCCCTTGGGGGGGGGAGCAGCGGACTGAGCTTACAACTCCCTTCGGTGTGGTTCCGGAGCACGGTCAGTCAATAGGCCGGGATCGGGGACCCCTGAACTGGAAGAGAAGGTAGAGGTACAAACCCTCTCTCTCTCTCTCTCTCACTCTCACTCTCTTTCTCTCTCTCTCTCTCTCTCTCTCTCTCTCACTGTCTTTTGTTCTCTGTTGTTCTCCCCCCCCCGCACCGTTCTCCCCCCCCCCGCCCCCAGCCCCCCCCCCCCCCCCCCCCCCCCCCCCCCCCCCCCCCCGCCGTGTGCAGCGGAATGTCCCTAATCCGGAGGCTGCTCCTCTGACAGGGCCCTCGGTCCACATGCAAATGAGCCTGGTTACCAGCCTGGAGCACCAGAGGCCTTTGCCTCGTACCCGAGCCCCGGGAGGAGGGGAGCCTGTCTCCATGACGTCTGGAAACGCGGGCTTTGGGTTTATTGACACAGGTTGCATACGGACAGGAAAGCTTTTTCTTTCTTTTTTTTTGTGTAAAAAAATGCACGTGAATCACTCCATCCAGTATCTGCTCGTTTTGAGTGCATTTCAGCACCAGTGACTCTTTTAAGCTGTTGATTGGCTAAAGAGTCCACACACTTCGTTATTAAGGCTTTAATTGGCCCAGGATCGCAAGGAATGTACAAAAACCTTCAGACGCTGCGGCCCTCCAAGACTAGAGTTTGAGAACCTTGATCTAGACAAATCATTCTGGGCGTGTCTTACAGCAGCCAATCAAAATGCACGCAGCAGTTCCTGAACAATGTGATAAGTGTGATGATTGACAAAGCCAGTTTTTCATTGGACGTGCCACACACTGATCCCCTTCAGTGGGTACCTAACTGAAATTTAAATGTACCTCCAGCACATTACATCCAATTCGTGGTTCAGTAGACTTGAGATGCTAATTAGCTGGGCACTGTCCATGGCACAACACCTTCATGTAATTAAACCAGCGTGTTTTACCAGGTCTGACTGGTCACCTGAATCAGTGCATTTTATTGGCCGTATTACCTTAATATTCAGAATATTAATTTGAAGAAAAAGCTTGTTCTTTGTTTTATAAAATGCCTGAAATCACTAGCAGATATTCCATATTTTTCTATGGGGAGAATGCAAGGATAAAGTATACTCCAGTATTTTTCATTTGGTCAAGTGTCATTTGGTAATTTTCTGTAAGGATCCATAAAATCTCTCTGATACAGTAAAATTAAACCCATTGTATCTGCCAAAACACTTGCGGTGGTCAGCACCTTCATCACAAATAGGTTTATTTTAAAAATAAACATGCTGGATTCATTGAACCAAAAAAAAATCGCTCCTATATTGCATCTGTACTTTCCATTCTCTAGGTTCAGTTCAAATGATGGTTACACACCTGGCACTGATGGTGTCTTTTTTCACTGTCAGAGGTATGTAGCTTTTACCCCTGAAGGGAACGTCCTATGACCATTAGGTTTGTCATACAAATTATGGAGGAGGTCAAAGTTCAGATTTAATCCTAGCCTGAAGGCACAGCACGCAGGCATTCTGTTCTTTATCTGAACGGGCAAAGGTAGTCTCTTGTGTGCCGTATATTTTCGTTCATGCAGGTATATCCCGAGGATCAAGCTCCCTTTGAGTGTTTTTTAGCTCAATTCCTGTGAGAATTTACTAAGTTAGAAGATTCAAAGCTCAAATATATTTAATAGCATATGAACCATAATATGAAGAGTGGCTGTGCTCTGTTATATGAAGAGTCGACTGCAGATGACATATTTATAACTTGAGATGTTTTAAAGGAGAACAGAGAGAATGTATTTAATTCTTTTAAAGACAATAATAGACACTCTTTATGTATTTTTTCCAACTTTATTTAATTGGGGGAAAGCAGGGTGCATTACAGATAGAGAAGGAATCATAGAGAGCAAATACCCTTTAAGACACATATTGTTGACAAGATGAACAAAAATGGCCACCTGCTTCTGCCTAAATGTTTTAAAGACAAAGTAGAACATGCAATGGTGTTTAAGCATTGTAGATCAGGTGGTCACGGCAGCAGGGAAAGATCTAAAGCTTTGTTTAGACGGCTGGCCTTGATGCTCAGATTTGGATTCTTTTTCAAATCTGATCTCGCTGGGTCATTGATTTTCATGTTTGGAGAAGCTAAGCATTTCTTATTTTTGTCATGAAGGCAATGCTGTCACTTGGGGAACAATGAAAAAAAAGCACTTACAGAGGAAGATCAGGTTTGACTGGTCAGATTTCCAGGTATCAGACTTGTGTCACATTAATCAGAACTGAAAATATCCAATTTCATGTGATTATCTGTTTAGACTTCAAGGAAAAGATTAGTTCGGTATCAGATTTATGGACAAAAATTGGCTCTCTTCAATTGGCTGTATAAACAAAGGCAATGATATATACATATTGAGTATGTATCCTTTTAACCTCAGCTGGTTATGGACAAAAGCAATATGATAAACGACTTCATATACAGGTCAGACACTTTTTACTTGCCTTTGTACATGTAAAAAAACCAAAACAAAACCTCCACAAAAAGGACTTTATTCAAGGAAAAACATGCTGTCTGACTTGAGATCTCAGGTAATGGTATCTGGTTTAGTCAGTCGTGATCACGGATTAAAAAGTAATTAACGTCTGTGCCCACTAATGTACAGCCATGGCTTTTTTCCAATGCAAAGTCCGCTAATGCTCGATCCAGGTACTCTCAGTGTGGTTCCGAGGTGCATTAGACTTTAAGCCTTGCCTTCACTGTCCACTTCAGACCACCTCCCCTGCATTAAAGCAATTAGACCCCCCTGCCTCCCCCCTTTCCCCCCCCCCCCCCCCTTTTTTTATAAACTTTGAATATTTCCCGCCCGTGTTCAATATTTCATGTTTAATTCAGGTCCTCGGAGTGCTACGCTACGTGGCGGTATTTCTCTGAAACGCAGGTATTTTTTTTTTTCCTCCATTCGGGAACCTTTTATGAGTCATTACGTAAGTGCGGTCCCAGCCTCACACTCCCTCTCTGTGTGTTTTAATAATGAAACTGTGAACCTGTGAAATCAGAACCCCCCCCCCCCCCACCCCCACTGGCCCCCGCCGCCCCCCCACCTGTCCATGCGCAGACGCCCTGAACGTTCTGCAGGTCGAAACCACCCGACACAGCCCAACCACCAAAGTCAGCTAGCCGAACGACTTTGGAATTACAAAAAAAAATTTGTTAAACGAACTTAAGGGACAACACTCTTCCTGGGGAAATATCTGTTAAATCAAGAACAAAACACAGAGGCCGACGCGTTTTGGATGCAAGCTCTTTCTTCAGAGTGCCTTTCTTTTTTTGTTGTTGAACTTTTGTAACTACGTTTAATTTTTTGGCCTGCTAAAACACGCCTAAATATTCGCCCCGTTCGCTCGCGGCAGGCTGCGGCAGGCTAAACCGCTCTTATTCTCAGAGAGGACGCCCAGCTGAGTGACGACGGAGGGATTTTCCCTCAACGAGGGCTGATCGTTCAAGCGCGCGTCGGCTAATGGGCCTGCCTGAGAAGGATCGCCCTTTTTTGACGCGAAATCAAGCTGTCAATCCCAGAAGTGTCTAATGCAAAATTGAACGCGGTGTCATTTCTTACATTTTTTAAACATCGCTAATCAATAATATATCCCAAAAGTACTGTGCTTTCTTCTTTGCTTTTAATTTTAATGTGGTTAATAATAGGAAACAGCCATTAAATTAATATGCCGTAGACATTAAGCTTCTTTTTTATGTGTTTATTTTGATTATGCAGGCAGGTTCTCTGCTTCTATTTCAGGAGCATCCAGGTGTTTTAAAAAAAGAAGAAGTCCAAAACAGTATTTATATTTTGGCACAAATGTTAAATCAGCAGTTATTACATGAACAGCATATCCAGTTTAGGACAAAAGTAGTTCTTTGGGAGGTTGAGTTTGAAACTTTTCTCTCTCCTTACTGCAAGATTTTTAGTTTTTATAATCATCCTTAATGATTTGATAATTGTTACTGTGTATTGAATAAGTTATTTGTACATTTACAGTGTAAACTGTACACTGTAATTGTACAGTTCATTATTCTTGAGTTCATGCTCATACACATTATTTCATTCTAAAACCAAATAACTATTTTGTGTTTGTTCTTCCAAATAAGATTTTCTGTTTCAACACTACCATTAACATTTTTGAAAATTTTTCACCGCAAAGACAGTTGTAGCAAGTGAATGGTTTTTATCTGTTTTTTTTTTTTTTAACTCTGAGAAATGTGTCAGTTAAAATGGCCTCTCGGCACTTGGGGATTGACTGTAAGAGCAGTCTGCGGGATACAGACAGCCTCAAAGCTGCCAGTGAAGAATCCCCCTCTAGACGTATCGACGGGCTGCAAAAAAAACTGCCGCTCTCTAACGCGAACAAATCTCCCCGTTTCTCTCAGATCCTGCACGAGATTCATGGGAGATATGGGAGGTGTCAGCTTGTTCCCATTTGCTGTGTGTCCACCCCCCCCCCCCCCCCCCCCCCCCCCCCTCCGCCTCAGCTTGGCCTTCTTCCTCTGTGGTTTTTTGTCCGGCAGCATGTCTTCCTTCCTGTGCTGCAGCATAATTGATAATTCCCATTCATGTCAGAGTCCCCCCCCCCCCCCCCCCCCCCCCTGCCCCCCCCCCCCCCCCCCCCTCCCCGCGGGTCATTTTTCCCCCCCCCTAAGTATTCCCTAAAATCCAAAGCTGGCGGCACTGTGAATATGCAGACCCCCCCCCCCCCACTCCCACCCCCACGCAGCCCCCCCCCCCCCCCCACACCACTTCATGAGGCTGAAATGAGTGTTAATGTATGCCAGCAGGAGCTGATCCGCATTGTGGCAGCTGCGTATTGGGGGGGGGGGGATGGGGATGGGGGGGGGGGGGGGGGGGGCGCTATCAACACATCCCCCGTGTCCCAGAATCCTCTCTGTGCAGACGCGCGGTGTCCCTCCTCATCGTTGCTGCGGAACGCACGGCACCGTCGAGCTTTGGGTCTCAGCACTCTGTACACATACATACACGCACCACACAAAATGTACCCCCCCTGTCTGGGTCCGTTCCCCATTTCACCACGGTGGCCCGGCATACACGAAAACCACACCCCATTACATCACCCTCACACCCGACCACCTTTAACCGCCCCCCCCCCCCCCCCCCCCCCCCCCACCCCCGGCCTTCCCGGATGCCTCGGTGCAGCTGCTAAGCCTCACGTCCATCTCCAGGAGGGAAAATTGTGGGGTGAAATTGCAGGTTGCTGACCGACAGGCCGGCTGCTCAAACTCACGCTGGTCTCATAAATCTGCCCACCCAGGAACAGAACCCCTCCAGTCTCAGCGAACTCTGGTATATTGCAACGCTGCTCAAACAGACCCAGCGCTAGGCACTGTAAACATTGCAAACAAAGTATGGCTGATTTAGATCATGTTTAGCCCCAGTTGAATGCAACTATACAAAACAAGGGTTTCTCTTAGAGAATTGTCAGGCTCTGGGTAAATATGATGCAGGTATGTTCATATTAAGGTTTACTGTTGGACATGGTTACTGCAATATTTGTATATTTTAGCACTAATTGCATGCTTGATGCGAAGATGGAGGTTAATATTTATCAGTAGTATATCCTCATTGTTTAAGACTGTCAACCAAAAAAATATCTGCATAATTCTGGTTCCCCTGTGTTCTTATGGAGTGTCAGGGAATGTCCACCATGTGTAATTTAAAAAAAGTTCCACACCAAACTTTCAGATGCTGTTCCGCAACGGGGAACTAAAACAAACAACAACAACAACAAACGCCAACAAAACTTCAGCTACTAACAGAACTAACTTCAGATGGGTTGGCCTGGCTGCAGAGGCAAGATCTGGCGTATTTTTCTCTGGACAGCTATCCCATTCGAACATCCATCTTTGAAAATAATGAAAGCCTCTGTTCAGAGGGATTGTGGGAAAGGGGGTGGGGGGGGGGGGGGGGGGGGGGAGACAGGGGTGTCAGAGCAGCAAGTGGCCATATGTCTTCGTAATTAAAACCCCCAACCTAATGATGCAGGTCTGCTCCAGCAAGGAGTCAGTCTGATTACGGGACCGCTTCATTAAGGGAACCCTGGCTAACGAGCTATGGCCGCGATGCTGTGATTCACAGCCGAGAGAGGTAATGAAGAGTCCTCCTCGCTCAGAGAGAGCCGAAAATATGATTAGAGTCGGAACGGTCGGCTGAAGTTATTAGCGGAGTTGCTGAGGAGTGCGGTGGCGGTTGTGACAAAATGATTCACTTCCCACCCCCCCCCCCCCCGCCCCCCCCCTCCCCCCCCCCCCCCCCCCCTCGCAGTGAAGAAACCTGAAAATGAACACAGCACGCGAAACGAGATGTGCGGAAAGCAATTAAGCAGATTGCCCCCGCCTAATTGTTTGAGGAACAGAAGGAGGTGGAAGTGTGTGGTGAATGCCGTGTCTTGCTAAGAGATTGGGAGGGAACTGAGAACCGACTCGTGGGGTGGAGTCAGCGTGCGGCAGTAGAGTGCGAGGTCACCTAAGACCTGGAGGGGGTGGTGGGGGGTTGTGGGGGGTGTCACAGGGATGAACTGTGAGTGGGGTGGGGGGGGGGGGGGGTACCCCTGATGCTAAAGTAGTACATATTGGAAATGAATTCTACCTGTGTCAGTGGTGAATGTAGACCAGCATCCCTACACCGTGATTCTTAAAACATTCCTGGCACCTTCGGAGTACCTTAGCAATACCTTAGCTGTACCTTTGCAGTACCATAAACGTAGTCCAGTTTCCTTGAAATTTTCTTTGAAGTCACGAAGAACATTGCAGGAATGACGTTAGAATGATATTCGGCTTTGTCAACAATGTGCGTTGTGGATGGTCATTCGTGTGTTACCACAAATCATACTCCACGTTAAACAAATCACACATTTCAATATTTTTTCTTTCATGGCAATCTATAAATATTTTTGACACGTATCCTCCACAATTTTTTTTTTCCATTTTTTGGGATGTTGCCAGTAAGTTTGTATACCACATGTGTGGACATGACTTTGACAGAACTTGTCAGATTTGTGGGCGGGTGTCAATCAATGAGTTAAGGAACAGACATCAACGACGTCAATATTCCTCAATATTCTTTAACAGTATTTTTTTTCCCCCATTTCACTGTCTGATAAATAAAAAACAGAATTGTTAGACTTAAAAAAAAAAAAAAAAAAAAGTCTTTGCCCGTTGCATGAGGTGGCTGTGTTAACCCCGGGCTCTGATTGGCTGGGATATTTCGAAGACCCTTCAACAGCAAGACTCGCATTTATTAATGAAAATTTGTGGCTCTCTGTAGCAAAGCTGGTAAAACTGGTGGTGTTTTTTTTTTAAACATTCAAAAAAAAAAACATTTTTTTTATTTTTTATCGGTTCATTGAAAATGTTAGCTGTGATTAGTTACACAATCCGACATTAACCTGTAAATTAAAATTCCTCGGTGCAATTTGATGGGTGATTTAATTTGGTCCCCAGCCCGCGCCCCGCCGTGGGCTAATCCCATTATGAACCCTTTATATAGCTTTTCCCCTTAATGATCGCCAGCCTCGGCTGCAGCCCTGATTACTGTTGTACACTTAGCACTACATAAAGCAGGGGATTGATATGCCCCAGAAGGACCGTTGCCATGGATCTCCTCGTTCCACTCCAAGACGTGTTTCTGCAGTTTCAATTGTCCATAAATTACGGTCCCCGGCGAGTTGCCCCCGGAGACGGACAGGGGGGGGGGGGGGGGCAGGCCGCGGTGAGCGGTTCTGCATGCGAAGGGGGGGGGGGGGGGGGGGGGGGGGAGGGGGGAGGTACCGACCAGACGAAAAGCGATCCGCTCAATTATTCATGGCGGAGGGGGGTTCTGATAAGGCGGGGAGCGGTGCTTCGCGTTTCACCGCGCCCCCTCTCCGTGTCCTTGCGCCCACGCGGGCCTCGGCAGGCCGGAGGTCTCGTGGACGAGGGCCTGCTCGGGAATTTAATACTTTTCTTTTTTCTCTTTTTTGCGACGAGCGGTGTATCGAACAACATTTCAGACAGAACGCCCGATCAATGGCAACTGCAACAGTGACAATAAGGCGGACATTTTGAGGTAGAAAAAATCTACCTTTCTCTCTCTTTTTCTCTCTCTTTCACTCCCATTGGTTCACCAATAATAAGTCCTCCATATTATTAGTCATCTGGTGGCACTTCAAAATATGAATATATGGATGCGAGAGAGTGAGTGATCCCCATATCAATATGCGTATTTCCAGAAACTTCTGCACATTCCCGGTGTACGAAATTATGTCCGTTTCCGAAACAGAGCTGCGGTTTCTGACATTTACACATGCCGCATGCGGCAGGAAACGTGTTCGTTTATCGAACTTGCGTCCGCCCCCGTAAATGCGCCTTTTCATGCAGTACAGGAGCAGAGACTTTGCCTGTGAATACTGGGGCCTGTTCCTGCAGTCTGGGATGGAGGTCATCCTGAGTGCTCTCTGTCTGGTCCAGTGTATACATCCTATAGGTGCCGGTGAAATTTGTACTGTAAACACTTCTGCGGTAGGCTATATCCCATGAATATGTTCACTAAACCATACATGATTTACAAAAAGATACATGCTTATCAATACAATATGAAATAATAATAATAATAATAATAATAAGAAGAAGAAGAAGAAGAAGAAGAAGAAGAATGATACAAAATTGTCAGTAATCTGCAGGAATGCTACCCACCCCTCAAATGCATATCTATCGTATGGAAATGCATTCAACTGAACTCTAACAGTGGTGGGATTTAACAGAACAACAGTTTTAAGAGTAGCTTTGGGGTGTTAAACGACTCAGAGTTTTTTTGATACTGCTAAAGCCAAAGCCAGGTGCTCCCGCCCCTCGAACCACATGAACAGCGGTGGCTGTGCCATTTCCCCTGTCCAGGTAGGTCACATGACTGGCCGCCATCGCCCGGGGTCTGTCCTGAAGACACTTGCTCACTTTCAGGGAAGGAGAGGCAGGTAACCATAACTAATACGCTCCACTGAGAGCAGGGAAAGCTTTGTCCTTTTTTAAAGATGGAGGGAGAAGAAGGGGGAAGGGGAAATATTTTCTATAGGAACAAAACCAGCTCTCCTTTGGAGTCAGAAAGGATTTCAATATGTGTTACGCCTGTGACAATTAATCGCTTAATTGGTTTGATCAATCGACTTATAATTTAACCTGCAACTATTTTTTTGAGAAAGTGCATGCTAAATTAACATACGGTCGCACAGAACTGCATACAGTCATCATCATCATCAGTATCATTGTCACCATCATCATCTGAATTTTCATCATCGTCGTCGTCATCATCATCATCATCACCGTCGCCATCATCACCATCATCTTCATTTTCAACGTCAGCAGTTTTAAGCACTCAGGGCAAGAGGAGGAATGCTCAAAACCAGCCACACGCCCTTCCCTCACACCTTCCAGCAGGTGCGCATTTGGGTTTTTGCAAAGCACGTTCCGCCTCATTTCCCCTCTCAAACTTGCATGGTCACGGTCTAGTGGGACTGGTCGCCGTGGTGACATCATTACATTACATTACAACCATTTAGCAGACGCTCTTATCCAGAGCGACTTACACCAGTTTATTTACATAGCATTTGCATTGATGCTGAAGCAGTGCAGGTTAAGTACCTTGCTCAAGGGCACAACGGCAGTGTCCTACCCTGGGAATCGAACCTGTGACCTTTAGGTTACAAGCCCAGTTCCTTACCCATTATACTAAACTGGCCTTGTCTGTGGGGCCAGGTTGTGCCTTGAAACCCTGGGCGAGACTCGACTTCCTGTTTCCAGAACCGACAGCCGGCGTTTTGGAGGGCGGGGCCTCACCACCGCCTGCAGAACATCATCAGCAGCTGATCCTCGACCGCTGCTTCTGCAGAGAGGCCAGAGGCACCCTTTACCACACACACACAGGATTCGGCCCTTTGGAAGATTAAAGGCCTGCTCATTAGTTCAAAGGGGTCCAGAGCCCAGAAACCAACGAGATGTAAGGGTGTTTGATGCACTTTTTGGAGGCGGTGAGTCCAAGGCCTGCTTGTAATTAACCGAAAATGGACGTGAAGCAGCGCTGTGGTCCCCTCTCTTAATGCAGCTCCTGGAGCTGGGCGTTGCTCTCGGTTTATATTAGATTGGAGACCTCAAAGAAAGATCTCCCTGCTAATGTAACTGTAGAGGCTTGCAGAACGTCTGCTGTACATCTAGAGTGGGTATCTGCCAAATCCGGTTGAACATCCTGATGAAAAGGTAATGCTAATTTGTGTGCAATTTTCAGCCCTGGTCAAAAAAAAAAAAAAAATTCCCAGCAATGGGCAGTGAAAATTCACATTTGAAACAGATGAAGAGCTTCTTGCAGGTGGGAGCCCTGATCCTTGATCTGGCACACAGAGGTGTATTCACCTGTACCTGCCTCTTAAGCTGAGGTTGGCATGTATGCAATGTATTAGTCCTGGTTCTCTGCTCAGAGCACCAATCGTGCCTGTAATCCAGCATGGAGTTGCTTTGCTGATAAATCTCTATGATGTTTTGGTCCTTATACGTTTACACTGACATTATATGATACAATTTATTTACGTACAGTAAGAGGATTAACATGGTTTGTAATGGGTTATATCTGACTGTGTGTGTGCGTGTGTGTGTGTGTGTGTGTGTCTGTGCATACGTGTGTGTGTTAATACATCTCTCTCACGCTCTGAATGGAATCTTCCCAAGGTTGCTCTCTCTCTCTCTCTCTCTCTCTCTCTCTCTCTCTCTCTCTCTCTCTCTCTCTCTCTCTCTCTCTCTCTCTCTCTCTCTCTCTCTCTGTCTCTCTCTCTCTCTCTCTCTCTCTCTCTCTCTCTCTCTCTCTCTCTCTCTCTCTCTCTCTCTCTCTCTCTCTCTCTCTCTCTCTCTCCTCTCTCTCTCTCCTCTCTCATCTCTCTCTCTCTCTCTCTCTCTCTCTCTCTCTCTCTCTCTCTCTCTCTCTCTCTCTCTCTCTCTCTCTCTCTCTCTCTCTCTCTCTCTCTCTCTCTCTTTCTCTCGTCCTTTTCTGTGCGCGACGGCGGGTGGTTGCCCGGCGCACTGAAAGCGTCGTTTATTCGCCGATTCACGGGACGCCTGAGAACCTCCGCGGGGAGACGCTTTTTCCGCGAAACGGGGGCCCCGTCCCGCCAGACAGAGGGACGCTCGGGGGGGGGGGGGGGGGGCTGGGGGGGGGGAGAGAAGCCGCCGTCGCGGATCCTGTCGCCTTCCGCGTAGCGACGGACGGAAAGGAAAGGCATCGCGCCTTTTGTCTGAAATAAACCCGTGAGCGTCGCGGACACCACCCGCCACCCCCCCCCCCCCCCTCCCTCCGCCCCCCCCCCCTCCCCCCCCGCCGCGTTTCACAGACCCCTTTGTCTCCAAGTGTGAATGGCAGCAAAGCATATTCTGCATATTAATATAGCATGAGCTCAGCTGCATGTGTGTATCTTCTCTCTTTTTAAAAAGCCTCACGCTGTTCTTATATACACACATATTCTTTGGCTTTGAATCGCAGAACTGCTGTACATAGGAAGGAATGCACGCCTGTCTCCTACCTACGGGGTATGAGATGGGATACAATGCTCATTTAATTTGGCCTTTAGTGCAGCTTTAGACCACTGTATCATATTAGGTCTTCATTCTGCATTCACAGTTATGCAATCAATTCCCACGCTCATATACAAAATACATATTGTTTATGTTTTAGCACGGTTATTATTGCCTAATAAAATACCAATGCATGACTGGTTACTGAATTTCTGAATGGGCTCCAAGTTTTTCATGAATGGGAAACAAATTAAGACTCACATGTAAACTATGAATCAAAGTTAAGGACAAATTTCGAGTTTAGATTGAATACTGGTGACAGACGAGTAACGCTTCCAGCTGTAGCCTCTGAAATGTTGCAGTGTTGAACCTCGCCATTGGATTTCATGAGGCATGCATGACATGGTAAGGCTTCCAACGTGATTGGTAATGGCTCACGGGTCAAAGGTCACGGGTGCGACTCACGATGGAAGTGACTTGTGTTCTGCACTAAAAGCATATTGGAACTACACATCCTGACTACGCATACCAGCCAGCGTGCGTGTCATGTTTTTCAGTCTTGGCCTCGTTTCTGTTTGAATCTCGCTGAACTAATACGAACCCTGGTATACCAGTCCCTCGCATCCGTGCATTTTAGAGTCTGGAGCTCGCAGAGAAGGTACAGCATGTTCCAATAACTCTGTGGGCAAAAAAAAGCACCCGCTTTTCTTTTAATTATTCAGCCCACAAACTTGAGTTTCGGAACAAGAGCTTTGAAATGAGGCCCATGTATGTGTCAAACTTACTTCTGTAGACTCCCCGGTCTTCCAACCAATCAGACGTGGGTCGTACCATTTCCTCTCAACGGAGGGGGGGCTGGACCATTAACCTGACAGCAAAAGGGGGGGGGGCGGGAGATAAAAGGTGATTTATCATGGGAGCTCTGTCGCATCCTGGGACAGGGAACAAGGAGGACCCTTGTGCTGGGCAAAAGAGGTGTCACCAGAAAAAGCCCATCTGCCCAAACACAACTCATCCGTGACAGTGGGGTTGAGCTGGGTAGAGAAAGGAAGGGGGCTGGGGGTGGGGGGGGGGGGTTGGGGGGGTGACCTGAAGAAATAAAAAGGCGCCGTCCCACCTTTCAGTTCAGTCTGACCCATCTCATCCATTTCATTCCCCACAGAGCGGGGCGGCATTCCCCAGAGGCCTCCCGCAGGCACTGGAGTAACCGCCTAAGGGATGGGGTCCTCTCAGGCGCCCCGTCCCTTCACTCCCAAACGAGCCGTAATGTGAAGCCTGGCTGTGATCTCCTCTGAGGACGTGTAACACAGCGCGATCCGCACCTCTGGCGCTGAGGTTGGGTTCGCCGTGTTTCCCCCACGTGTGCCTCTGGGGGGGGGGGGGGGGGGGTGGGGGGGTTTCGGCACGGCGGGTCACACTCCGCCGCCGGCGAGGGTCACGTGACCCGGATGTCAACGGCAACGGGCCTGCAAATCCTAGGCCCACAAACGCGGGGTTAAAATGATTTGTTCCAAATATTTTTTGGCAAAGGGGCTGCCGGCGGCCTGAGAAGGGACACCAATTATGCGTTCGCCTCCGAGCCGTTTCCAGAGCTCACCTTCGAAACCTTCGAGACGACTGTCGCCCCCTCTTTCTCCGACTCTCTCCCGCTTTCACATTTTTTTATTCTGCTTTCTTTTCTCTGGGAGCGTTCGCATTGCTTGTAAAATATAAACATGTCGGTCTCATTTTCTCTTTTTCGTTCTGTGCAATAAAAGAGACCTTAAAGTCAAGTCTCTCTCTCTCTTTCTCACAATCTCTCTCTCTCTCTCTCTCTCTCTCTCTCTCTCTCTCTCCTCCAAGGCCGCTGACTGTGTTTTCAAGCTCCTGCTGGGGAAAAGTAGGCCAGAATTACTTCTGCTCGGTACTCCTCAGTGAAGCGTGGCGCTGGGGAGGCTCTTTTCCCAGGGAGGAGCAGGTTCCTCCGCACGCTTGGGAGCAGGAGAGGTGAACAGGGGGAGAGAGGGCGGCCATTTTGAGTCGGCAGGTGTTCCCTCCAGCCGGTTATGCTGGTTAATTTTCCTCAGTTCAGGTGATCTGAGGTCTGGGCCTGTTTTGTTCCATGAGACACACAAGCCATGGTAGGGTTTTCCGGTGTGTTACAGTAATGAAATTGCCAACTGAAATCGTGAATTGTACACAATTTCATTTGTGTACATTTGTGAGTGTGTCCTTTTATGCGCATATGTGCACGTGTTTGCATCAGTGAACGTGCATACGTGTGCGCGCGTTTGCGTGGAAATATGTACGTGCGTGTGTGCATGTCTTTGTGCATTAGTATGCGTAAAGTGTGGGCGTCTTTGTGTATGCATATGTATGCTTGTGAAAACGTGTAAGTGCATAAGGGAGTGGTGCCTATCCCGGGTCTGTTGCGGTGTCTTTAGCACACAAGTCATTAGCAAATCATCTGAAATATTCCCCCGTGGGGTTAAATAGTGCATCAGATTAATTTCAAAGGCTGTGAACCCGTGAATCTGCCAACCAGATATACCTTTGATGGTTATACTGTTATGCAAATTATTTAAAATGATAAAATTCAGGGTAGCGCGCCTAGTGAAAGGTCATGTTGTGTTGTATCATCACTCATCACTGAGTAAGTGACATAGCCGCGACATGCCAAAGGGTATGCCAATTTGAGGCTATTGACATAAACATTTGTGCATGTCTATGGAGTGCTTACTAAGGTCCTCTGTGTTGCTTATGAATGAGCTATGTAGCACCTAGGAAGCACCATTCACATAAAGCCCTACCGAGTTTAGCATTATTAACAGAACACGGTGTTTAGCGGAAGCACGTTGTGCACACGTGATAGCTTGCGCTGTGTGTCCATGCCGTTGTTTTTTCTCCTCCTCGTGGATCCAGGTCTGATCGAGGTTTTCAGCGGCTGTTCTGCTTCCCTGGGGGGGGCTAGGCTCCGCAGCCCGACCGTCGTGCATTTGCATGGTCTCAGCACCCGCAACCAGCGGCAATCCTTCCGGAATCTTCCGAATGAGCGGAGGAGAGAGGCACGGCCTTCTCGGAAGGGAGCTGGCCTGCTTAGGTGAATTTATTTCTTTGGTAATGCTTCCTTATACAGCCTCCAAAGCACTAGATATTTACCAGGTAAATGCGTGGTATGAACAGCCCATGATTGGGTAATTGTCGCTGGTAAAACAGAGGTAAATCCTAGGAAACTAAAACTGAAATACTCAGAACACTTCCTCAATTACCTAACAATTCAAGTGAATGCCTTGATTTAGCTTGGGTGTAGCCTGAGGGTGATTGTGTACTTCCTTGAAAATTAGACAGTGTTTCCAAGAAAGTATTATCTAAATTCCTAGAAAGTACACAATTAAACATTTGATAACTACAAGAATAGATAATAGAGGAAATGTTTCAGTTTTAGTTTTTTGGCATTTGCCTTTTTTTTTTTTTTTCATTCGGTGGCTCTAATGCCAACTGGACCGGTCTCCTCGGTCCTGATTGGTCTCTTAATTAGGCCATGGGATAGGGTCGATGTTGGGGGGATGGGGGGTGACTGTGCAACGACACTGTAAACACTGCATGAAACTGAGTTTCTGGAAGATATCCAACTGGTGTGAGTGGTAGTATCTCCGTATCAACACGTGTATTTCCAGAAAACACCGGCACATTCCTGGGCCACAACTGCGAACAAGGATTTCAAGACTCGAATATTCCAGATTAATTTGAGGACCCCGACCGCACGGAACTTTTTTTCACGACGTGTCCTGAGACGTGGACGGAATTTACGCCTAGCGCCTGGACAAGAACACACCTCTGTGCGACGAAATTACCTCCGTTTTCGACACAGAACTGCGGTTTCCGACATCGACACATCCCCTCTCGTGACTCCCGGTCGAAGCGCGGGGCTGCTGCCTCTTCGGCTCGCCCCGCCGGAGGAAACAGAGATTTCTAACGATCGCTATACGGAGGGTCGAAAGGTTTAATGGGCTACTTTGACGACTGCGTCCCGGGTATTCAGCCCAAAACAAAAGATGTGTGGGCTAGTTCACCCTTTAAAATGTATTTGGATACACTGTACGGGGCTTAAACCCAAGGGGGGTGTTTTTTTGGAGATGATTCGCTAATAGCTCCGATTCACCGCATACCTGCGATTTGAGGAAGAGGGTTCCCGCCTCGCAGGGGGTCCTGGGACGAGCGGCTGCCTGCGGCCCGGGCCCGGGGACGTGCTTCTCCAGAACCGCTATTCACCGCGTGTCAGTCAGCGCCCGTCCCCCTCTGCTCCCCCGACTCCCCTCGTGCGATTATGAGAGCTGACAGGGAGAAACTGATGCCGTCCTCTGGGATGGGGAGGGGCGGGGGGGATGTTAAGGGGGGGGGCAGGGGGCTAAATGTACACTGTACGCTGTTCTGGGAGAGGAGGGCCTGTAACACGATCCTGCCGCGATCTAACAGCGGACACAAGGATGGGAGGAGAAGGAAGTGATCCTATAAAAAAACAAACAAAAAAAACTACAAATATACGGCTGGTGTCTAATCAGAACCCCCACACCCCCTCCCGAATCCCCGTCCCTCCCTCCGTACCTAATGATGATACAGATTGACTCCGTAATACCATTGAAAATGATAATCAACAGAATCAAGGTAAAGGATCGTCTTAGCGGGCAGAAATAACTCAATTAAGGACCGATAGCAGGCGTGTGCCTAAATATGTGCAGCCCTTTGTTCTCTGCAGGTAGCGAGGAGAAGCAAGGCTTTTTAAAAGAATAATCAAATTTGAGGTAATATCATTATGCTGTTACAGGAGATGTCTGTTTCTTATCAAGACCTCAGCACTTGCCACCAAAATCAATTTTCTTGTAGCGCTGCAGTATTTGTTTACTTCTGCATACGTCTGTAATCGAATGAAGGAAGATTTTATGTAGGCTGTGCTGCAGTGCAAAACCAAACAACCCCAAAATACACCCTCCTTCCTCCTCCCCCCCCCCCCCCCCAGGTGCAGTGTGCAGGAGATGTAGGAACAAAGTCAGCAATAATAATAAAAGTGATTTCTCTGTCAAGGTCTATTTCAGTCTCCTCTTTTGTATGCTCACCGAAACCATTATTGATTCTGTTCATTCGTTCTTTTCATTCTGGATCATGTTCTCGCTGATATTGACAACGGGACGTTCCAGTTTGGTGCCCAGAGTGACACAGGATACGCTTAGATCAAACGTCCCACTAATCTGTGCACAAAGACACTGAATTGTAATGACCCTTCCTATCTATATAGCCAACAGGATAAAAAAAAAAAAAAAAACAGGCATTTCATATGCAAATTTCACACGCAAACCTAAAGGCATTTTTAAAACCACAGTATTGGTCTCTGGTAATTTTCTAAACAAAATACGGAGTGAGCTGTCTTAGAATCGAAATGTATGCATAGCTTACGTTAATTTACAATGCATCACATTACGCCACAATCACTCAGCAGATGCTCTTATTCAGGGCAACTTGCGTGAAGATCGGCCTTGAACAAATGATGGATTTACACCGCGGCAAACAAGCTGCACCCTTCAGTGTGTAATTATTCAAACTCCATTTTGGGTTAATTATTGTCATTAGCGATATGTGTTCTAAGTGAGCGCATAATTTAGACGGGGGGAGCGCAGCTGACATCTTCAAAAACGAGCGGATCATTTGGGCTTTTTTGGAGCTCGGCGGGAAAACAGCAGGAAAACAGCCGAAATGGGAACGATTATTTTTTAACGATTTGACAGACGCAGATGCTTCGAATTAGATTCGGGTTACAGCTCCCCTACTGGTCACGGGGGGGAGAGGCGGTTGGCGGTTGTTCCGCTGCTCTCCCCGAACCCGGGTATAATGTATACACCGTAAAGAATGAGCAAACGTGTTTCACATTTTCACATCTCAGAGAGCGTCAGAGGACGGTGACGAAGGGATGAGGATAGCAGATTAATTTTTTTTTTTGTGATGTGGTGTATCGTTCAGTCGGTAATTTAAGGACTTAAGGGGTTTGTTCTCTTTTGAGACAGTAGCTTCCATGGTGCTTTCCCTCCCTGCCACCTCTTAATGAGCCACTAGAATCAGACACATGCTCGCTAATTGTTGCAGGCATTATCTTAACCGGAGGAGAACAACAGTTTAATCGTAATGAACGCAGTGTGCAATGCAAGCTGTACGAGAATAAAATCGACAGTGGGTTTGTTAAAAAAGAACGCATATGACACGTCGGTTTATTTCCAGAATGTTCAGTGTAAATCTTGGGGCGGGCATGGAATTTATTCTTTTTTTTTTAGTAAAAAAATTGTTTCTTTCCAGTGGATCCCGGGTCGTTTCGCTCCGGCGCCCCCCACACCCCCAAACGCCCCACGGTCACATGGTTCGACTTCGAGAGAGCCGCCTCAGACTCTCCAAAGCAACAACATACCGAGTCTGTCGCCCGAAAAAAAAACAGCCTCGCCGATTGACGATTGGACGGTGCGGAACCCCCGTCTAAACAGGCGAAGCGATCGGCGACGGCTTGTTTGACTTTCCCTTCTCTTTGATTGGCCCGCCCGCTTTTCGCTGCGATTTCGATTCGCAAACCCCACTGACAGATTTGACCCAGAATAACAAACATATACAGTAACCCCCTCTTTTTTTACCCTCCCTCTAAGAACGCAGCGGAACTCGGCTGTTTGCTGTTTACAAATACGGGGCGTAAAAAAAATGGCCGACGGTTAGCTCGGTTTGGCGCGGACGCCTTTGTCGTCCGTTGCGCGGAAAAGACGGCCCACTGAATGCTGGGAAATTAAGCTGAGCAGGGCGGCGGAAACGTACGCTAGCGTTAGCGCCAGCGAGGAAGGAAGGCGGCGCGGTGAAGAAGAAGGCCTTGATTCCCTACCCGTCTCCGCAGAGCAGCCCGGCGTGAGGAGAAGCTTATTAAAATCCTAATAGTAGCTATCAAAGGCTATTGATTATCTTTCCGGGCCTGTTTGGGTGACAAAGTGAGCTCTAATGACAGCCCCTGTGCGGCAGGACTCTGAGGACACGTTTCCTGCAGGATTACTGTCTCCCCTTCAGGCGGGACAGCAGTGTGAGCTCCACGCGCCGGCAGAGCTGCCCCCGTATACCTGTGGCCCCGCAACACGCCGCCCAGTCCTAATGCAGCTCAGGGGCTCAGTGTGCACACGGACAAATGAGCACACACTTACACACACACACACATGCACACGCGCACACACACACACAAACATACACAAACATCTACACACACACATACACACATGTAAACACACATACGCACACATACACACACGTGTACACGAACGCACACGCGCACACACACACACACAAACACACACAAACATCTACACACACACACACACACACACGTACACAAACATACAAACACACATACACACACCTACACACACGTGTACACGCACACACACACACACACACACACACATACACACACACATGCACACACGCACATTCTCTATCTTTCTTACTGAAACACGCACACACACACAGTCAGGATTAGACACACAATTGTAGGCTTGAGTGAATGCATGAACACACACACATGTGCACACACATACATACACACACACACACGGGCACACACATGCTCTCTTCTGACTGTCTAAGAAGCTATTTGCCCCTGGGGCAGATAGCCAGGGGCTGTTTGCCCTAAATGTCAACCTTCTGCCTGGTGCATTTCATCCCGCAACCATCCTGCATGCAAGAAGAATGCTCTAGAAAAGACTTCATCCACCAGTCGTCTTCCTCTTCAGCTGTTGTTTTCCACTTTTTAAACGACCCCAAGTCCTGAGTTACTCTTTGACAAGGATACAATTTTTTTTACGCCAGAAACCGAATCATTCCCTTAATTTACTATCATTCAATCATTCCATTCTTCTACAAGAAGCAGCGATACACAACGAACGACCATTTTGAAAAAAAAAAGAAGAAAAAAAGTGTTTAGGGAAATAGAGAAATACGGTGCTAGCGCTAGGGGAAGGCGTGCGCTCACCAACATGAATCATGGGAAATGGAGGACGAGCAGTGAAGGCTGCATACGGAATGAAGTTTTCCGCAGGTTTGAGTGCATTTTACTCAGAGCAATCTCTTGTGTCGGTGTGACATACAGCGGCGCGTACAGAACGGCAATAAAACAGGGTAAAGCGAGGAGCAGGGGAGGGGAGAGCCGGGTATACATAAAGCATGATCACAACCAAATTAATGGGCGTCTCTTCAAATATTCATGCCGTAAACCTCCAGATTTGGTGCACGAGCATTCGCAAATTGAAAGGGCTGTGTGTGTGTCTCAGCCGTGTCCATCTGCATAAAAAAAAATATACATTTAGGCCATTTTTTATTCCCCCTCCCTGTTTTTAAAAAAAAAAAAGTTATTCCTTGATGCTGGTCACTCTTGGGTGACTGAACATGTTTTCACATTTGCATATTTTATGCAATTTCTTTTCCAGCAATGCAAATAACCCCCCCCCCCCCCCACACACACACAAATAAAAATAAATAAAAGATTAAAAAAAACCAACAAAAATAATAAACTGCTTCTGTGTATAAAATATGCTTTTGACATAATTTGGTTACACCCTCACTGCTAAATTCAGTATACCTGGATATCAAAGGGATTACAGCACAGTAAACCGTCTCTGCGGAATTCTGTATACCTGGATATCAAGGGGATTAGTGAAAAATAACAGCACAGTACAGGTAAACCGTCTGCGGACTTCTGTATACCTGGATATCAAAGGGATTAGTGAAAAATAACAGCACAGTACAGGTAAACCGTCTGCGAACTTCTGTATACCTGGATATCAAAGGGATTAGTGAAAAATAACAGCACAGTACAGTAAACAATCACTGCGCAATTATGTATATCTGACGTCAAAGGGTTTAACGAAAGACGTAGCTATAGCCTTCACTGCGACACTTCAAACTTGATATTTCAGGGATTTACAAAGAAAACAGCTAAACAACCACATGTTTGTCATCACAGTCATTTTCTCTTCAAGGTCCTTATTTATTTACTTCATTTTGTTTTTACAAATTGGCATTTTCCCTACCTTTGGCAAATAAATTAATGGAAGGGTTTTTTTTTTTTTGTTCCCCCACAAGCGCAATATGGTGACTTAGATTTCCAGAACTCATAAAAATAATGTTTGTATGGAAAACATTATCTGCGGTATTTGTTTGTAAGAAGGAAGTCAAGGACAAATGTCTAATTCCAGGGATTCATTTAGTTGTTTCAATGTGACAAATGGATATTTGTCTTTAGTTCTCTGAACAGAGCCTTTGTGCTTATTTTAAACTGACACATCATTACACAACAATTTGAGTTATTACCCGAACGTTCCAGAACATTCTAAGTCTGCGAGTGTAAACAATGTTTTACTCACTCACTCACAAAATGTTTTTAAAATTTTTTTTACAAATATTATTTTTTGCATTATATTATTTTTTATATTTATATATTTTTATTTATATTCTTTATGTTTTATTATCATTTATATCATTTTTTTCCAAGAAAAAAAAACTGAATCCGATCCATCCAGAACCAGCCAGGCTGGTTCCATTAAGACAGCACCTGTGGCTTGGCTTGCGGCACATTGATTTGGACACCCCCCCCCCCCCCCCCCCCCCCCCCCCCCCCCCCCCCGAAATGAGTGATGGCCCTTTAGACAGTCACAAAACATGGCCGACGGGACTCCGGATGTACAAAACAACTCGGAGGAATTTTTTTCGCAGTAAAATTGCGACAATCTGCTTTGTAGAAAATGTTTATTCAGCCGACGTAAACAAACCGGAGCTTCCAACATGTCACTTTCCCTCTGTGTCATTTTTTTATTTTTATTTTTTGGCGTGCAAAGCTGAGGAACTTATTTCAACATTTTCAGTTTCTGTTGCATAATATTCACTCAGATTGTTCACAGTTCACACTCTTGATTATAATACAGTTCAATTTCACACATTTTTCAGCTTTGTTAACTGTATTTTGCCTGGAGGGCCTGCAGATTATATTATACGTTATTGAATTTATGAACATGTTATAATGTTACAAAGAATGATGACATAAGTATTTGTGACAGCTTATATCTGCTGAGGATGACACGCATACATTGTAGGTAGAAAACAATAGATTATGTAACAAAGATGCATAATACAAAATGACCTGGATTTCAATTTCTTTAAGTTCATTTGTGATTTTATGCCTCAGAAACATACAACTCCGCTAAGCTAATGTATTCTATTGCAAGAACCCCGAGCTGTACTGACAGCTGGGTGGATAAGCTACACAAGGAGGAAAACTATAAACAATTGTGTTACCGTAGTAGTAAATTAATTGGTTCCTAATATTAAGGTGAAAACTAAAAACCAGCAGACCCTGTGGCTGTCCTGGACCAGGAATGAAGATCACTGCATTGCATGAATGTGCTTTTAAAAAAACATATTTCACTGAATGCTCAGCTATTACTGCGTTCTGTCTACAACGGAGGATGCTGAAAATAGCTCACACCTTTCCCTCCTGGAGCAAACAGACTTCTGGCACAGGGAGAACCAGTCAGTCGAGTGGGATCTGTGTTTTTTTTAAAATAATCCAGCCCATCTGTTGTATGGATTTCTGGGTAAACAGCCAGCTAGCTAATTAACTTATGCAACAATGTACAATTTACAACTATTTTCCTTTCCGAGTCGATAGTCGGAGGCCATATGTATTCATCAGATCGCTCGGCTTCCTCTCCACCAATAAAAGCACTGCGAGGAAAATGTGACATATGAGATCAATCAATCAATAAATCTCGTTTCATTAAATATAGCATTATACACAGGAACTGTCGCCGGGCACTCGACAGAGTACATTGCATATGAATGAGAGGGGGTTCTTTATGCACGCGTTCTTACAGTATAAAGACTGCATCATAAGGCCGTAGAATTATTTGTTTATCTTGGTATTCTTTGTTCATTTTTAGCAATGAAACCAGGATTGCATTCCCCCCTCTTATTGTCGCTATTGACCAGTGCATCAAAAAAAATGGTAAAAAATTGACATTTTCACCATATCCAACCCCTTCAAGTACCATATTCCACCAGAGTAGTGCACGCCTACATTAAAATTAAATGTCCCGGTGTTGTAGCGTAGCTCACAGGAAGCTAATGCACGGAACAGTAATGGACTGCAGCAAATCTCTATCATAGATGGTAAACCACAACTGAACCCATTTCTGAGAAGTCGGATAACCAAATGCCACTTCTGTTGGCCACGTGTTCAATATCCTGTGGTTCCCCCCGCCCTGGCCCCCCCTCCCTCCCTCCCCCTCTTCTCTCGGTAAATGTAAGTTCCAATAAACAGCTCTGAAAGGGGCTTTTATCATAAAACATATTAAAAATTACTGTTATGGAGGCCCTGCATTTCAAATGGTCAATTTCGATGTACGAGCCTGCTCCATAATAGACGTCTAAGAAATGGGCTCATATGCAGAATTGAGCATTAGAAATGCACAGCCATTCGTTCCTGACATGTATAATATATGATATGGGATTTTGCAGTCTAATGAACACATTTCACTTATTAATGCTGTACTCCTGTGCTGTTATGCTAAGGCAAACATTCATGAAATATTAACTGTTGTTTGTTTATATATTCAAGCAAATGCATCGGTTTCGTCCACGTGTTGGGATTGCGACTGTGATGGCTTAGGGAAAATTTTGTCTCAACTTTGGCTACAATGAGTTGACTGCATTTTTTTAAATACAAAAAAATCTGTCATTTTTAATGCATGAGAATGTCTCACGAAAGTTTAAATGTTTCAGATTAGACTGGAATTTTTGGGCACAAAATGAAAAGAGTAACCAAAGTAAAAACTGGAAGTTAAGAAAGTAAGGGCATGGTGACTTTTGTAGTGGACATATTGGAAAAATATGGAAGCGTGTTTTGCCTCCTGCTTCAAGCTATTTGGCTTGAGTGATGTAACAATTTGAGCGAACTTCTGGCAAAATCAATGGCTGTAAATTATTTAATGGTGGCTCTACTTTTGTAGAATTATTTAAAGTATCGTAATTGCAGTTCTTTTTCCCAGGCCTCATCATGCAGTCAGGGATTTCTACTGGGAGCGATCAGGATCGCTGAACGGTGTAATGTTACAGCCCCGGTATAAAAATATCTTCCTAATGACGGGTAAAATTCGCGAAAAGCGCTGACCCGAAATCTTGACCAAACAGAAGACGATGTTGTTTTTTTTTTTTTTTTCGAACGAGAAAGAAAAACTGCCAAATTGTCACCATATTGCTCACTGACGCTTTGCCCTCCCGTGAACCTCAACGAGCGAAACAAAAACAAAAACAAAACAAAAAAAAAATCCTCCCTCGCAGGTTTTCTAAATGTCTTTTTGAACTCTCTCAACCTGCTTCACTGCGGCGTGTGACACCGTAGACGTTTGGCTTTTCGACAGAGGACCGAGTTAAGTGCATTTATTTAAATATCAAACACCACAGTTGGGGGAAAAAAAACTTGCAGACATACCAAAACAGACATGCAAAGTCAATCCTAGGGCTTTTGCTCTGTTGTCTTTAAAAAAAAAAAAAAAAAGGCCAGAACATCTGGTTAGACGTCGCTAGGTCAGAAAGGATAGAGCTGGCAAGGGTTCGATAGTATTTATTTATATAAGGCATCTGGCTTTATATGTTTCAATCAGAATGAATGAAAACGATGAAAGAAAAGAAAAGCATACTTTTATGTAAATGTTATATTTGCTAATCCCCATGAAATGTTTTGTAAATATATTAAGGAAAATATAAACACATTGAGCGCTGAAAGGTTGTATTTGATTAGCAAAGACATAAAATTTCTGAGCTAAATAAAAAAAGGGATCATAATAAATAAACGAAAACACCATAACAAAACAGTGAAAGGATCGAGAGGGTTTCCATCAGTCTTGGTTAAAGCATCTCATCGTGCACAAATGACGACCCCCCCCAACCCCCACACCCCCCCCCCCCCCCCCCGCAAGTTCACTGTTCTGCTGCACATGAAGTGTCTTCTTCTGACTCATGTCTGTGTTAGCCTGACTCAGTGTTGCCAAAACAAAAAAAAACTCACCAGAAGTCGCTATAGGCTCTCTGAAATGTCGCTAAAAGTCGCTAGATTGCGTGATGACGTCCAGTGGCGTCACTAGGGTTGGTGTCACCTAGTGCGGGGGGGGGGGGGGGGGGGAGGGCGGTGGTACAGTAGCGTCAGACGAGACGTCACTCACAAATCTTTGCTGTTAAAGTTGCTAAAGTTGCGAGAAGACGCCAAATTTCTCGCTAGTCGCTAGATAAGATTTTTAGTCGCTAGGGAGGTCAAAAAGTCGCTAAATCTAAACTCGCTAAATTGGCAACTTTGCAACACTGGCCTGACTGGAGAACTGCGGTGAGATAAGGAACAACAGCTGACATAATGTGCTTCAGAGGAGCGCACGCGGTCATCCGATGAGTACCGATAAACACGATTGGACGTTTGACACTGGGGATAATTAATTAGAAAGCCCTTAAAAAAATAAAGCATAGGGCGACGTGATTGGAAATGCGAACGATTTGTTTACTTAGCCGCCTCGTTCTAAATCTTGGTCCATAGATCCTTGTACCAACATGTACAGTACATTTTAAGAGAAGAAAACCCTCAAAGAACTGTGGCAAATTCCAGGAACGGTGGCACACAACCGACATTAAACAGGTGTATAACTTGCCAAGGTAAATATAATTGCGGAAAGCCGTGTCATAACTCAAATTTCAACTTCATTCAGGACGCCTTTTAATAGTTGCCATCTTCAGTTTAACTTGCCTGCGGCTTGGCAACCATTATCATTTGTTATTGTCATAAAAATTAACACTCTATGCGTTGGACAATTACACAAACAGGAAAAACCAAGGTTGAACAAATTTTAATCCTCGCAGAAAGTTGCTCAGTCATGCACCGAACGTCATTGACGCACTTGGTTCTTATGTGGAAAGAATGTAGCATCCTTAATCCCTGACATAAAATTGTCGTCATGTTTTAAACATACAAGGTGTGAACAATGCCCTGCGGGGCATGTTCCCATATTGTTAGTCGAATGTTAGTCACCGCCTATTCGTTGAATTTCTGTTTTTTTCGTTGAACTCTTTTGAACTTTTTTTTTGTCATTGCTTTATACATTAAAAACTCATGTTTTCCGTTGCTTCTTCATCATTTGCTTTTTTTGACTGTTTTTAATTTGATCACATGAATCAGTAATAACCGATTTTTCGGCATGGTTAGTTTATAATTTTTTGGGCTTTTTAATGCAAAATCAAAAATATAGAAAGCAACTTGCAGAATTATGTTTGGTTAAAAATGCAGGAAACTGATATCTGTGAATTCCTTGCTGATGTGTTGTTTTAATACCTTTCTGAATTTACAAATGGCCCAGAAATATTTTAAAATCATGCTTGCAATAAACAAAAGACAAACATAAAAAAAGTATGTGGCAAGATTGGCTTGCTTTCCCCTTGGCTAAACGCCAGATTCTCAATGGGTGAGGTTGGCTGAGTACAATGTGCGTCATTCAAACACTAAGACCAATCCTTTCTACCTGCAATATGTAAATGGTGCTCTTGCTACTTTTGTGCAGGCAAGCTGAGTTGGAAATGTCTAAGCACTGCACCTTCTCTGAATGCATAAAAAACAATATGCTTTTTTCTTTTCCAAAGAATGAAGAGACCCAAAGAAATGGGTTTCATTACTCTGAAATATTTGAAATAACCCCAACAGTTAACAGTTGATCTTAATTGAAAAAAAAAAAAAAAAAAATTCCAAAAAATATTCCAAGGGTCATGCTGGGATAAGTTTTCACCCTGTTAGGATGCATAGCACCTGACCTTATGGGAATGACTAAGCAAAGAAACACCTTTATTTGAGAATGTATCAAAACAATTATCGATGCGCTCAGATCAGGGGCGTCAAACTGAATTCCCCTGGGGCTGTAGTGTCTGCGGGTTTTTTTGCGGTTACCTTTCAATTAGCTGACAATTCAGGCCTTCGGAACAAGGCGTGTGGATTCTGTAGCCAATCAATGGCTTAAATGAACCACTGGTCCTGAGAACACCCTGAAAACCAGGAGACACTATGAGCCTCCAGGCCTGGAGTTTGACACCTGCGGCTCTGATTATATTGGGAAACTGGGTTTGATATTCAGAGATTGCAGATCGTTCGATTCTTCGCTTGGGTACTGCTATCACACCTTTAGGCAAGAGCACTGAACCAGAATTGCGTCAGAGAAATAGCCAACAATAAATAAATAAATAAAAAAAAGTAAACTATCAAAAGTAAGGCACGCTAGATAAGAGCGTCAACTGAATGACTTAATATAATGTATTTAATGCTTATCTGCAGTACAGTATGGACTGGCCTGTTCTTTTGACATGTTTTGAATGTCCCAGGTGGTTTTTTATTGAATCTGCATTACCTGTGAATCCCCTTGGCTCTGTCACTGTGCGCTTAATGTTCAGATATGTTGCGCTACGGTAAGGGATGCTAATCAGGACAATCAATGAGCTCATTGGTCTGGGACAGAGGAGAGTGACACCTCCAGTCCCACTCTGACCCTGGAGCCAAAGAATTATTTAACCCAATTTTAACTTCCCCAGACGATCAGATCCCCCCAGGTAGCGCCTCTGATGGGCTCAAGAGAAAACTTCCTGTGCTTAGCAATGCCATTATAATGGGCCTTGGCATCTCACTGCCAGAACCAAGGAGCGGCTACTCAATATATGCAGTCCAAGTGCTACTGTGGATGAGAAGACCTAGATTCAGATCATGCCAAAAGCAGTACACTGCCATTTACCATTTTCCATCATCACGGGGGACACCTTCAAAGCATTTTTTAAGCCAGGGAAATCCTTTTCAAAGGCGAGAGTCTACACAAGTCTGCAGTGCATTTATGGCTGCCCAGGCACTGGTAGAGCCTTGATGTTAGGCAGACAATGGAGTCATGCATCTCTCTACAGGCCCATTTTATAAGAGTTCCGCAAGGGTCAGACCTGGGGGCCATGCTTTTCAGCAGGAAGCACGTACTTGGAAAAGGGCAAGAAGAAATGCCTTGAATGCAAGAAACAAAATGGAAGCGCAGATTGTTTTTGCATGTTTCAATGCATGTCAGCATTGTTGACTCTACAGCAACAAACATTCTCATTTGTATTGTATTGTCCTGAAATGCTAAGCGTTCACCTTAATCTCTGAATTGAATGACAGGTCCATTTGTTTATCTTCTCCTGGCAGCAGTTCCAGTTTCAGAAATGTTTGCGTACGCAATTAAGCCTCACCCCAGATGTGGCACAGTTCCAGGGTTTTATTATTTTTGGCAAATGAATTAATGGATACTGCTGGAACTCCCCGTGTTTTGATCTGAAGTGCACGTAACTGTGCCTGCATGGTACATGTCCGGTCCATGTCCCAGTCATCCATGGAAAAAAAATGTGGAAATAGTGGCCTAGTTTTTTTAACAAAGGCTTATTTTGTCGATTTTTCCACCGCTCCTTGGAGGCACCATTCCTAGACATGTTCACACGTTCGGCCTCGTTGTTTCCTGTCAGTTCTGATGCTTTCCAGGCTGTTGTCAAAAGTGCTCACTTCCTAGGGAGCGCACCGTGGTCATCTTCACTTGTCAGTCTTTCTGACACAAAGATGGTTACACGGCGGATTTTTGGGAAGAAGGAATGTGGATGATGAAGTGCACTGATCCCTGGCTGGGGGAGGGGAAAGGTTGGAGGTTGGGGGGTGGGGGGGTGGGGGGTGGGGGGGGGGGGCTGGGGCCAGACTGATACTCAAAGACTGACTTATCCTGAGTTTAATGCACCCTCAAAGGAAATGTTTCAGATTTCCTAATGGTTCTGTTGACAGAGAATCGGCATATGGTGGTAAGACAAAGAACACACACACAAACACATGCACACACACACACAGACACATACGCACACACATACACATACACACAGAGCTGACTGGCTAGCCAAAAATGAGACCCTGTAAAAACGAGTTCTGAGACATGTAGAAGGTCTCAAGGTTAAAGATGTGTCATGGGTTGTTCACGCAATGACTGACCTGCCCAGACATTAAATTGTGTATTTGGCCCTAGCTGATCAAACTTTGCTGTAAACTACTGACATCAATAAAGCAATTTAAACAGAAGACATACAGACCTCCCCCCAAATACCTTTTTAAAGAGAAAACATTGGCCTGGGCTCAATCAACATTTGTCCTTAACATTGACTTGCAGTGCAGTTCAACTGTTTTCATTGCAAACATCGATTGACAAGTTAATTTTTTTTCCCACAAACTCGTCAATCTGGTTTGTTATGAGAAACAAACGCATTCAGTTGTGAATCACATTGAAGGACACATGTTGATTATGTAATTGTCTGTTCTTTGCACACTTAAATGGCACAGATGATAAATAAAGCATACGACATGTAAAATGTCTGGCTTAAAAAAAGCCTTTGTTTATACTTTGTCAATCTTTGTTAAAAGACACTACTTGCTGGGTGCTCAGTCCTCTACATGCTCCCTTATGGAAAATCAGTATACTGCAATATATTGGAAATATGTGGACTTTGTGGAGAATATAATAATAAATATATTTCACTGCAATGTATTGCTTTAAAATATATTGTAATAACTGAAAATGAGAATATTTTTAATATTTCCCCATGTATTGTGTTGCAAAAATCTTTATTGACTGATTGATTGTTGCCTTCTAACAACGCAAACCAACACGCGGCTAACCACCACTCAAGCAAAGGAGAGCGTCTCGATTACTACAACGGTGCGGCCTGTCCCGTGCACGTTTTTCGGCCCTCAAAGAGATTTTAACACAGCCCTTCACCCCCCCGGGGCTAGGGGGTCCCTGAAAGGGCCCATTGTGTGGCGGGGTGCGGTAGGCGAGGACGTGTCGCACGGTCCCTCGAGCTCAGATTGGGACTGTCCCATTACCTGAAGGACGCTTTACCAAGGTCATCGCAAGGTCAGCGCAATTAGCCTTCCCCTGGGTAACGAAGCGGCGGAACCGCGGCGGGGCGGGCGAGCCGCCGTCAATCATCGGGAGCGCCGCCGGAGCGTGCGGAATGTTCCTTTTTTTCGACGGCCGCCGGTCGGGGGAAAAAAGGCGCCCCATTGTGTGTGAGCGAGCGCGGCGTTCCTCCTCGGCTCGGCACGGCGGTCCGACCGGTTCCTGAGAGCGGGAGGGTGCTCATTCCTCCTCCGAGGGCCTCGTGCTCACACGCGACGCGAGAGGAGAAGAAGACACGTGTACGCGCACACGCGGGCGCTCAAATGTGCAAAGTCACGGCTAACGCACCCGTGTCGCAGTGAGTGGCCTAGACAGGGTCGATCGCATCCACCTGTAGGACGAATACGATTTCAATTTTCTGTAAAGTTTGCATAATCCTTGCACAAAACCTTGGGTCTTCTAAGGTCCCAAGTTACTAGCCCTCTAATTAAAAGATGATTATATACAATGGTCATATGGTCATAAAACTCTAGATTAAAAGGCACCTCTTTTCAAACCAATGAGATGAATTTAATGCTTTCATGGTAACTACCAAGAAATTTGCTGCACTTTTTGAAGATTCTAGATACAGTTAACAAACAATTTTTGCAAACTATATATAGCAGGATGCAGGCTAGCATGCACTTCCTCTGTGACATATACAGGTACAGTCAGCCACCATTTTTTTCACTCTGTGCACCTGCTGTGCTCGAGGACCCCTGGAAAGGATACGAGCTGATGCCACACACCCGACTGACCAGAGGGGGCGCTGTTCGGCAGAGTGGTAGGGGTTTCACTGCTGCCAATTCAATGATTGTATAGCTGTGCGCTCTCAATATGACAGCTAGAATATGAGGCCCAGCGCACCACATATTCACACTCTGACGTCTGCTGTTTTTCATGATGGGAATTTTTTAATTTTACATTTAAATTCAATAATTACATAAACCTCTGATGTGATTGCAAATGTCTTTTGTTTTGTCGGGCAACGTTAATGGCACTTCATAATTTATGGTAAATTGTGTCGCATGTGTTGATTGGACGGATCACTGATTCTAGCATTGTCCCAGTGATGTCACAATGGCCCTCACAATGTCACGGTCTCCTCCGACTGCAACAAGGACCAACTAGAAAAAGGGTTCCATTTCCATAAGCACTTGTCGGCATGGAGACGGTACATGACGATTTAGACAAGTAGATGCGGGGGCACTATCTTACACGCGCCCCCTCCCCTGTGTACGCCGGTGGATTGCGGTGTTGTGGAGGTGAGCAGCAGCCAAGGTCGGCATCGCTGGCGCCGAGCCATTCGCCTCATCACTTGAGTGGCAGGACGGCGGCGCCGGGGGGACAGTTGTCAGGGCGACGGGCGGGGGGCTCGCGCGTGGCCGCTGTCCAAGGGCACGCGGGCGATGCTTCAGAGAGGATCAGACAGGTGGGGTCCCTGTGGAGCGCTGAGCTGCTGCTGCTGCTAACATAAAACAGCAATACATCGAATAAACACACACAGACACACACACACGCACGTGTACACACACACCCGTACACACACACACGCATGTACACCTTCACACACCACACGCACACACACACACACACACATATACACACGCAAACACACACACACGCCCGCACGCATGCACACACACACACACACACACACATACACACACAAACACACACACACATATGCATGCGCATGTGCACACACCCACGCACACACACACACGCACACGCACACGCACACGCACACACACACACACACACATTTATCCACACCATGAAAATAGATGAGGAAACAGAAACAATGAGGAATGGACAAAACAACAAACTAATATGTAAGAGAAATGCTCAATCACATTTACCATATTCTGCTAGCTGGCTCTATAGTAGAGCCCATGCATGCTGCTAAACGTGCAGCACACCAGTCCTGAAACCGCAGAGATGAAGTTATTTAGATTCCATGCATTACTAACCTACTTAGACAGTGTGACATGCGGTGGGAAAGTAATTCAACTGAACGCCATCTACCTTCCACAAAAATGTTTAAATAATTTCCGCAAAGTTAATGTGAATGAAACGAGCCTCCTTCGTACCGTCGGATAAACCACAACGATCATAAACCGCATCGCATTAATCATTTCCCCACTGCAATGTTACAATCAAGAGATCACACGGCATGCCAATTATAACCGTAATAAATATGAATGTCAAAGTGATGCACACTATAAAAGCTTCGAGTGGGTTGTCTGACATTAAGTAGGGAAACCCACTTAAGCAACCCTCCCCTATAAAAAAAGTGTCATAACAAAAAGCTCAAACCTACTTTTCAGTATCCTTTCTGGAGGACGAAGTGGGCGTGGCTGCAAAGGTATGCTGTGTGGTGCAATCGGGTATATAAGACACCTGACTAGGGACTGATTCATTCTGCTGTATAAGCTCCTCTTGCGTTGCTATTTAAAGTCTGGTTGGTATTCAATCCTTTAAAGTGTGAATACTGTTAAAACCCATCATCACTGAAGAATGTGCTTGAGACTGGCTGAGAAACAGGCCTCTTTTGAGGTGTCAAACTGTAAATTGCATACTTAAATCACAAAAAAATCAATAATATGAATCTGTAAACGAAGACTAATCATATTTGGCATCAATGTCATCACTCTTCCTATTTCTGAAAATTAACATTGCACGGAGTATTCCTTCAGGTATTCCTTTAAAAAAAAAAAAAAATAAAAAACGGTCTTGACAGTATAAATCTGCAGGAACAAAGGGAAACACATACATTTGTCTAGGCCATAAACCTGGTGCATTAACCTTCCAACCAGCGAAGCTCTTCTATAAAACGAACACCACAGGAAAATCAGACTAATGAAAAAAAGCGCAGATTCCCCGAGACTCTACTTCAGTCCCACAAATGCGTAAGTCATCTCTGTCCCATCCAAAACCCTCCATAGCATTTAGCATTTTTATCCTGTTTACAGTCAATCAGATGGACAAGCAGTTTTACAGGGGTGATCATTACATTATATTACATTACAGGCATTTAGCAGACACTCTTATACAGAGCAACTAACACTTTTTACATAGCATTTATTATTATTATTTATTATTTCACCCATTTATACAGCTGGATGTATACTGAAGCAATGCAGGTTAAGTACCTTGCTCAAGGATACAACGGCAGTGTCCTACCGGGGAATCGAACCCGTGACCTTTAGGTTACAAGACCAGCTCCTAACCCATTATACTGCACCGCTGCCATAATGCCCTCCTGTGCCCTCTGCTCCACATACCACTAGCATTACATTACAGGTGTTTACTGTAGCTGACAATCGTACCCAGAGTCACTTCTTTTTTACACAGTATCCATTTACATGGCCGGTTAGGTTCTGAAGGGATGCTGGGTAAGTACCTTGCGCAAGGATCCTGCGGCAGTGTAACTCCCTGGGATTCGAACCCGCAACCCTTTGGGTTAGGCTACACTGCCGCCTTTAGCCGGGGTAAGGACGACCGTAACCGTAACCGATGAGTTACCGACTCCAGCCATGGGACCCGAACGCAGTCCAACTTCAATCAACGAGGCTGGCCGACGGGGAGCCAGATCTGGACGGCGGTTGCCAAGACGACTCTTTCCAGGATCTCCATGGTGAGGGGACCCTAATAGACCGGCTATTTTTCTGAAGTTTGAATGTCTGGCTTCGGGCACATAGAGCCATTATAGAAATCCCCCTCTTTTTTTCTTTTTTTTTTTTAAAGACTGTCTGTCTTTTTTCCAGCCAAGGCTCTTTTGACAGAAAAAAAAAGAGAGGAGAGAGAGAGAGCCAATTGCTGGGAAGTGTCCGACTCATCTAATCGCATCTGCTGAAGTACTCAAGCACGTGAAGTAAGAAAAGAAAATGGTTCAGGAAATGGAGACGTCTTTACTGTCCGCATGATTGCTGCTCATTTGGTACGTTTCACAAGAGCTTTCTGGCAATGGCCGTGCTCCTCTTTTCATAAAAAAAGCCAAACATTTTGGTTTTCAACATCTTTACATCAATGATATCTAGGGGCTTTTAGGTTTGATTTTCATAGCCCAGCTTTGAGAGGTTGACTCTTTATCCAATGCTAACACACTACGGGTTCCCATGCCGACGTACGAAGGGGTTGTTTAGCAGGGCGAGAAACCTGACTGATGAAATGTTTTCTTTTTTTTTTTTAAACTGTTTGCTGAAAAAATTGGGCTCCAGGGTTTCCTCCACCTTTCATCAGGGCCGGGTGGTGACCGCACCCTAACCTACTCCTGTCGTCAACATGGCCGACGCTTGTGGAGACATGCCAAACCGTTATCGGAAGCGCTTCGTTTGAGCCAAACAGCTGAACTAAGTGGCGTGTTTCGGTATGTCGGGTGGGTTAGGTGGGGGAGAAAGGGGGGCAGGAACTGAAATGGTCTTTTTTGAAAAAAAAAAAAAAAAAAAAAACAAAACGACTAATTTTAAAAACTGGCCCAGCGCAGCGTAAACGCCAGAGGAAATGTATTCATCTCCGTCCAGAAGGGTTTAGCTCCACTGAGAGCAGGCTCTGGCGGCCGGGCCGGGCTGGCAGTCGCTCAGCCCTGCACAGGTATATCTGATGTCGGCGAGAACGCGTGCTCCCCGTTTGACCGCGATCGGGGGGCGAGCATCGACTCGGCCTCCTGGAAATCGGGCCCGACGTCCTGAGCTCTCACAGAGGGGGGGGTTCGTGTTACGGTGGGCCAGTACTGAGAGAAGCTCTTCTTTTCGGAAGGAGGAAGAAGGGCCTGCACGTTTCCAGACCAAAGGGGCAGTTTGGTTGATATTTATTGGGTCTTTGAAACAAAACTTCTGATTCAACCCAGTAACAAAAAGCAAAGAAGAAGCTGACACTCTACAGAAGGCGATTTTGACATTTTTTTTTAAAGAATTTTTTTCCCTGTGTATTTATTTTCAGATGTATGAGGGGAAAAAGATAGACTTTGATATGCTTTTCAAATTTCATACTGCAGACAGGGCCATGCAGCTTGTTCATATTTCAGGAGTGACAAACTTAGTCGCATATAATAATAATATAAATCATTAATAAATACATAATAAATTTTCCGGAAGCTGTTTTCAATATAGTGTACTTCAATTATTTAGTAATAGGGGCAGTAAAATATTCTTCTTCCCAATATTGGCTCCTGCTATGAAATTCGAAAACGTTCATTTTTGTGTTTTACCGTTTCAGTGTGTGGGTCAAAATGAGAAATTTCACAATAAACAAATTAAATAATAGTTTTTTTTTCTATTCCAATACTGTGCTTTCAATTGCATGGCTCAAATGACATGCCTCTTCCTCTCCTTGGCCAGAGCCAACTTTAAACTGTAAAACATTCCCTGTAATCTACGGAGGGAAGTTTCCAGAGAGTACAGCCGGGACTCCTTGCCAAAATATGCTTTATTAGTGCTGTGATATAATAATCGCGCTGCCATAAAGAAACAGATTTAGTCCGGATCAAAGAACATGCAATTTGTTTGAAAGTACAGCTGGAAAAAGCTTTTTTGAAAGAATAATAAAAAGCTAGTTAGAGACGGCCAATAGCGCAGCAAGTGCCAAGTTGTCATTGCCAGCGTTAGAATCGACTTCTTCTTCAGAACCATCGATACTGTACGTGGCCCTCTCCTTTCTGCCAGCGAGTCGGGCCCAGAGCAATGAGATAATATTTATGCCTTTGCAACCATTCACCAAAAAAAGAAAGTACTGTACTTGTAAAAAAAAAGAGTAAATGAAATTATTTACTATAGCGAGCTCCTGAGCTCTTCTGAGCAGCTGTCTCATCGGTTTGTTGCAAATACCAGTGTCCCTCGGGAGATATTAGAGGTTATAAAACCTTTAAAAATGCTGGGACTGGGAAGAAAAAAGTAGTGTATTCCTAGCTAGGAATAGAATAAAATATACAGCACACTTTTTGATACATTAAATTACATTGTTAAAATTTCATACAATAAATTTAATCTTTATATTTGCGGGAAATCAACATTTTTTAAGGCCCTCTGCGTGGACTGTGAAACATCCCCTTGTGAACATGGTTGGTATTTTATTCTCAGAATCCCCTGAATAGCAGGTCTGAAATGAACCGTGCATTTTCCCCTTTTTTCAATTTGGATAGAGCTGCTGTGAAGATTGCGGCAAACGCCGATCCAAAGCCCCCCACCAGTGATAGTGTAAATACTAAACTGCCACTTGGGATGAGGGGGGGGGCGGGGGGGGGGGGGGGGGGGGGGGGGGGGGGCGTTATAATAGGGAGGGGGGAAATCGGCGTACTGTACGAGCGCGCTCTCTTGTACTCAATGCCAAGTATTCCCGGAAGATATTTTCTAGCAGTTTAATTTAGGAGAGTGACAGACAATGAAATAGTTTTTTTATGGGATAAGACCCCCCCCCCCCCCCCCCCCCCCCCCCCGGATTCTTCTGCACCAGGCTCTGCAGTGCCTTAGACTCTCCCCCTCTCTGTTCACTCGATGCGAAGGGGGATTGAGATAAACATGTTTGTCATGGCGCATTTTTAATTTCCAACTTCGGTCCGGGGCTTTATCTTGCGCGCACAAGCCACCGGAACAACGCTCCGGATCTGGAGCGATATCTGATTGGTCGGGTCATTTCCTTATTCTCTGTATAATTCCGGAGGTGTGCTTTTGGCCTTGTGCTTTTCAGTCACCTGCTGCAGGTGCAAGCTGAGGTGCTTCATGCATCCTCAGGCGGGGCAATCTACAAGGTGAACATTGCGTAGCATTAGTCAACTTTTAAGAACGTGTTCAAACTTTGTTTCTATTTGCCGAGAACATTCGCTCACGTTAACTACTAAGTCTGAAAACGGTAGCACGCAGCAAACCAAAAATATCTGCCGCGGCCGAAATTGCAGAAATCAAACATAACTGAATTGTCATAATTCAGCATGGTTGGAAAAGAAAACCCAGCCTTCAGACTGGAGGGGCTTGAAAGTTAACTGTCACAGAGGAACATAGTTCACCGTGCGGGCTAGCCATGTTGAATGTATGTGAATTCTTTGAGACAGACCGGGTGGAGGAATAGGCTATTGAGCTTTATAATCCCCGTAGGCTGCATAGACCCATTAACAGCAGGGGCCAATCGCCAGCTACAGGGAAAATGGCCTGTAGCACAACATTAAAAAAAAAAACGCACGATGCTGTGCATCCAACAGACGGTTGCAAGGGTATCGACCCTCAGCTTCTTACCATCATGCGTATTCTTTACAAGAATGGTCGTGCTTTAGCTATAAAAAATCTTGATAATCTGTGCTGTTAAAGATGATCAGGATGAATAATTTCTGGGAAAAAGGCTGGCTTGGAGAATAAATGCAATGGGTTGTGCCCGTGTGTACTGAATATTAGCACTGAATTATTATTATCCTAAAATATTTCAGATGCAAGACCATGCCACTGCATGGGTCAAGAACCAGGGGATGTTTCTGACAATTTCTGAGCATTTTCTTTTACCTGCACAGAAAAAAAAACGCTTAGAAGAATAGATACTGTATTTCTTTAAGCCCACTGCTCGGTAAATAATCACTGGTATTCGTCTCTGCAAAAGCCACGCAAGTTCGGCTTTTTCGAGAGGACAGAGGAAACCTTCGCACGGAAAAGGAACCGGGGGAGGGAACGTGGTTTGACTGGAAATCTGTGTCCCGTGATTTTTAATTCATGGGCTACCACCTGGTTAATGGAGTTTTCAGATTAGAGGTCTAAAACATTCCTTGTTTGAAATAATTACCCCTTCCGCCAATGGGCGAAATGCATTCACACCTCCTGCACAACAGAGTCCCAAATACTATAATATGGGAATATTAAATGAGCCAAATGTCAGAAAACATTACATTGTATTGATTGCGATAAAAAACATGTAGTGAAGCTTGCTATCGGGGCGTAAAAGATTCCTGAATTGAGATACGCAGCTTCTGAGCTCATAATTTTGTGTCTCTCGTCCTGAAATGGAGGCACACAACTTCACAATTACCTTCAGCCTGTTTAAATCTGAACTGTAATAGATATACACGATAGTCGATACATTTTAATCCACTGTGAAGAAACTTGGCTGCAAACATAGTTTATTATTCTTATTGTTGTTGTGTAACTCAGTCATAACAGATTTAACCATGTTTGTAATATCATTTATAACTGTACTGAAATCAAGCGATATGTTATACAGCATATGCTTTATACTATGTATATTTTCACATGCCAAAGGAATATGATGCACAGCAGGCTATTTTTGACAGTTTTGGTGGCCATGGTAATGGTTATGCATCAAAATTCTTGATTTATATGGAACACTTCATTTTGTTGTTCCGAAGGCGGAAGGCGACCGTTTGTGTAGCCTGCGCTGTCAGACGAAACAATGCGGGACGCTAATTTCAAATGCATCGAACAGCGTGGAGCATGTTGGGTCAATAAGGGCCTTCTTCTAATTACTGTCAAACGTCAGAGTCGCTTAAGTGTGGCCAATTACTGTGTTATTGCGTGTTTTGTACACAGTGCTCAGTAGGGACATGGGCAGATAATGGGGCTTGCTTGAAGAATTAAACACTTTGATGCCGGTTTGAGTGATCCCAGCAAATTAAGGCCCGGCCTCTTAACGCACCGAAGAAAAGAGCCCGCTTTATCTTCGATGAATCTGGAACGGGGTCTGCATCAAATTTGAATAAATCAAACCTAACGTCTGCCATCGCTCGACATGTTTGCGATAGGCCCGCCGCGTGAGTCAGACATGCCACAGGATCTAATCATCGGCAGCAAATTAAAGAGATTTCTGACTCCGATAGAGCTTGGCGCAGATTTTTTTTAGGATCAAGGTCTACCTCATGAAAGGGCACTTTTGCTTTTAATTAAGGCTTGGCTAGGGCGAGTTGTTTTCAGAGAATCAGCGCACTCAACTAAGATTCAGTGCTATCTTGATCAAGATGCCGAGCAAGCAAGCTGAGCCATTGAAGATAATGGTATCTGTTTCATCTATCAAAAAATATCTGTCCAATCTAACTCTGCAACTCCAGACAACCTTGGTTGCATTATAGATTTTAACTATGAAAATGTATGCAAAATGGAAAATAAAAATTAAATGAACAAAAGTGTAGATATAGTTTTAGAAAATAAACTGGGTCAAGATTTTTTAGAAGAGTAAATTTCAGACACAATTAAAATAAAGCTATCTTATCTGCAAAGTGGATGAAAAATGAATTACAGTATCTATGAAATATGCAAAAATAAAATAAACACGCATACACGCTCACAAAAATAAATAAAAAACACCCATGACAGAGTAAGAGGCTTAAAACTGTGAGAGGATTAGAATGGAAAACTTGTGCATTCGAGCTGACAGCTGAGGTCTTGTAGCTTTAATTGTCAGTGGTCTATTTTCATTGCATTGCACAGTAGATTCTTAAAGGGTGAACATAAAGAAAGTCAATGGATAGAAGATGAGAGTGCGAATAATGTCAGTGATATACAGATTGCAGTTTGCAGGTTCAGGTTAGGCCAAAAACATTAATATGGAATTAGTAAAAGAGAAATGTGCCATTGAGCATTGGACAAGAAATGTAATTACATTATTAAAATGACATTTCTCTATTATGTTCCAACTGCTAAAGGTTTTTTAAGGACCACCTCAAGAGCTTAATGCGGTGGTTTACCAACCCTGTTCCTGGAGATCTACCATCCTGCAGGTTTTCATTTCAACCCTAATTTGGCACATCTGACACCACTAGTCAGCAGCTCAATGCAGATCTTTAGCTGTTGAAGCAGGTGTGCTTTGCTAAGGGTTGGAGTGAAAACCTACAGGATGGTAGATCTCCAGGAGCAGGGCTGGTACCCACACATTAATACAAAGAACAGGTTTAATAATTTCTTAATTCTTCCTAAGCTTTATTTTATACAATAAACAAATGAAAGTATGTTCCAGGAGTTATTCTACGTGCTAAAAAATTGAATTTCTATATACATATGGAAAAAAACTGTAACGCAGGAGTCTGTCTTTGCTGAAAGGCCCAGCTGCTAGATATGGCAGACTGTGTTTTCATTGACCTGGAACAGGCCTAGGTTCTGTTGTTTATGTTGAATTCAGTCAGGCCAAATGAGCTGAAGATCTGTTCCTTGTACTTGCCACTGCCAGCTGCTGTGAGACGTGCCATTTACCAAGAAATCACCAAGGAACTATAATTACAGCTTTTGATGAACGTAGATCGTCTTTTTTCTTCAGACATGTTTTTCTGCCAGTAGAATTCACGAAGACATGACACAAGAAGCAACATAAAACATGGAATTTTTTTACATAATTAATTCTTCACCGATATATATTCTTTTATTTCCAGTCACAGAACGATGAAACCACACATGGATAAGGAAAGCTGCAGGTGAGGTTGGGTTAGAGGCATTTACGATGCTAAGGTAAAGCCCACGTCCGTGTGCTATGCCTGGCCAGATACAGCCCCTTCTGTGGGGGAACCACTCATCTGTAGTGACACCTCTGGTCCCATGGGACGAGGGTAACCAGGAGCGGGCAGGCTGACTCAGTCAACAAGCCTCGTCGCTTCAGGGGAAGTACGTACCCGGTCCGAACGATCTCCCTGGTGGGCGCCACGGCAACACTGACCGAACGATCTCCCTGGTGTGCACCACGGCAACACTGACAGGCTGGCACCGCTGGCGAAAAAAGGCGCCAGTGTGTTTCTGAGGGAGGCGTGTTTTCCTGTGAGGAGCTTCCCGTTCTGATTCCGGCTGCTGAGCTCGTGGAATTCCAGAGGGTTTCCCAATGACAATGGAACACTCAACTGTGACATCATAACCGTTCGTCACACAGACAATTCTATGACGGAGGACCCAATACAAAAAATGCCTGAAATAAGATAATGGAATTGGTGGACTGACACAGGCTGCCTTTAAGGATATCTTCAGCTCCAGTTAAAAAGAAGGAGAGATCCAGGAAGTAGATGCAAGATATTCTGCCAGAATCTGTGAAATAGTTAAATCTGTGAAATACCAGGGAGCACATTTAGAGCCTTTAGAGCCATTATAGCCATACATCATTCACAGCTATTATTCCTCCACCTGCACAATTTGCTCAACAATTGCCATTTTTTGGCCAGAAAGAATTGTCTGATTACTTTATAGTGTCTTTATTTTGACCATTTGAAACTTTCAAATGACTTTGTGAAGCTTTGTGCAGCATGCATGAAAATTCACCCAGATATACAACCCACTGTTTCTTATTCCTGAATCTACATTCTGGGACACTGGTTTATTTTGTTACAGTTAAGGACAGTTGCTGATTTGCACGCACGAGTTGCACACATTTAAACAATGCTGAATTCTGTATACACACAGTTTACAGTTTTCCCTAGAGCTGTCTTGGCGAGATCCTAGAGCCATGCTGACGTGGATTTTGGGAAGAATCGATGCATACAGTCACTGCCCCGCTCCCCTCCTCCCCTTTTTATTTTCTTCTGGCAAACCTGAGGGGTCCTTCTTACCCTCATAGCTCAAATATGGCGGTGCCTGGCCTGGACATGCCCTGAAAATAGAACTCTCATTGAAGAAATTACAGCACATTTCAAAAAATGAAAAAAAATATTTCCATCACCACATGAGGAGATTTCTAAAAACAAAAGTAGCGCACCATTAATATATCTCAAAGCCGTAAAACTGACGCACATTTGAGAAGTTAATAAAATCATGTTTTGACCGATCGTGTTTTCCCACAATGCCTTGAGCCAGAATGTATCATGTTTGCTCATTACAGAGTGTTCCACAGTCGGGAACCGTATCTCTAGTCAGCGAAGACAGAGGAAAAACATCTCGAAAGTTGTGGGTAAGAATGTAATTCATAGCAAACCTGCCATCTTCAAAGAACAAGGCCACACATTCAGCCTAGTGGAATCACAGCCAGATTTTTGGATGCTATTTAAAGATCAGTGCAGGACTTTCTTGGAAAAAACTTTGTGCTTGGTACTCTAACTAGCCTCAGGGTGTTTTTGTTATGCATTCTGGCTGAGCTTTGCTCATTGGGTAGTTGTGTTCTCACCCTCCAACTTCCTGTTTTTCATCCCAGCCTAGTTTTTATTTTATTTTTATCTTCATAAAACCTCGCTAATTTGATGAAGCAGCAAATTGTGTTTCATATCTACAATCAACTTTTGATATCTTTGATGTCTGGCGGCAAAATAGATAATCGGGATATACGGGACAGAGTTGGAAGGAAGATTTCTTCCAAGGAAACCCATTTGTTAGAGTATTCGTAGGATGAGAAAAAATCCATACAGAGGCTTATCTCACTGTACACGGGGAGTATCTTCTCTTGCTGGTTCTTAATAGCGATTCGTGGCCTGATTTAAATTATTGACAGGATGCTATTTTGAACCTTATCAAGTGCTTTAAAAAAAGCGTTTTACCTAATGGGGAAGATTCTCCAGTTATATACAAATACAAATTAAAGTAGCGCCCTCCTTCCTGTTGTTCGCCCCGTTTTGTCCACCCCCTCGCTCCACCTTCAGTCTACCAGGCACAGGGGCTCCTTTTTTTAAGGGGAATTAAGGATAATTAAGGATAGCATGGTTATGCCTGGGGTGTGGAGCGGGTTGTGGGGGTGGGTCTGTGACACTACGCAACCCGCGTGATCGCCACAAAGAAACCCGCCATGTCAGCGCATCGCCAGGTTCCGCTGGGTCATTCGTAAGAAAACGCCGCTTTCTGAAGGACCACATCCTTTGGGTTTCGAGCGGATCTGACGCAACATAAACCCTGTACCTCACCCCCCAAAACCACCCACCCCCACCCCTACCCCCACCCCACCCTCTTTTTTTTGGCGGTTGTTGGGAGAACTACGAGGAAATTGGAAGTGACTTCCTCGCTTTCTCTCGGTAGCGCGGCAGACCCTGGCGGCGCGTGTTCGCGCCCTCTCGGCTAAAAGCTCCCCTCCGTCTGCCGGCCTTCCCCGGAATCTCGGGTTCGAGTGGCGGTCCGCGACGTGACGACCGCAGGGTCGGCCCGTGGATTTTTCGGTCGCCTTCAAGCAGAACCAGAAATTCCGTCGTAATTACAACGTGGGGTGGCATCGGCAGAATGTTCATACGACCTCGGGAAACAGGGTAGGGGTATTTCCTACTCATAGAGTCCTGCTTTCAGAGCTGAACGTATGCTATATTACGCGCCAGACCTAATGCTCTGTATTTCATGATTCTCACTGCACTCTGGTATAAATTTCACTCATCTTTGAAGGCCCTGTGATAGTCCTGTTCATGACACTTCATCAAATCAAATCAATTTCACTTCTCTCTATCCCTCGGAAAATCAGAGGGATTTCCCTCTTTCATTGATCTGAAATTTTTTAAAATTGCAGAAATGCCCCATTGATTTTTTTCACACTGGACTCCACCTTTTATCTGTCCCTTTCAACTGCCGCACATCAAAAGTTGTGACTTACTTGATCTGTTTCTGAATGATGATTTCTGTCATCCTGAATGGCATCTGTTTAGTATAGTTAAATCACAGATCCGTTTGGATGCATTCACCCCCATTGCCCATAGATGGTTCAATCAATGCCTGTGCTGGTGCTGATGAAGACCAATCGGTCGAAACGTTAACCATCACTTGGTCACTTAGATGTCACTTCGGTTTTGGAGCATTCATTCAGGTTTGGCTTTTATTCTGTTTTGTGTTTTTTTTTTTTTTTAACTCTGAGGAAGACTCTGGTTGCATGTAATTCTCCATTAAAATAGGGTGCAGCAAATCCAGAATAAATCATGAAAACTGTACACTGTACCAGTGGCAACCATAAGTGTTAAATGGGTATTTTATTTGTTGTATAATGATAATCAGATGCTCTTATTTTCCTGTCACTGTACATGTAAAAATGCGGCTGAATTTGTTGTTGTGAAGAAGGGCTTATGTCAAGAACTTTTTATTCCCTATTAGAGGGAGTCTGTGACTTTTACGATGGCCTAGTCAAACTGCTCTCAGATGCAAAATGGACTGGGGCACACGGTGCGTTTGGTGCTGAGGCCAAACGGCGAGAAAGAGGCCATTGTCCCGCAGCAGGAAGGCTGGTTAGAAACAGACTGGAGGACAACCTCGAGAGAAACGTTTGTTGAGCTGAGACAACGGGCCCGGCTTCAACGGCCTTTTGTGCCCGTTAAAACAATCGGACATTCAGGGCCTGGTGTCGAGTGGAAGCGGTTTGATCGCATGCACGGGGGCAGCTGCGAGTGTTCATGAAGACGGGCTCTGAGTCGGCCATTGTTGCTCGCCGGAGCCAACACCTACCGCCCAGCAGAGGTCGGATAAAGGCTCACTGTACTGTCCACCTTTTCCTTGGCCTTCGCTGAGAATGAAGAATGAAAAAAAACCGTGATGGTAAATGAGCCTGTTTTCACTAAGGCAGTTGGTTCCCAATCCTGTTCCTGGAGGTCTGCTGCTCTGATGCTAATTTCTAAGAAAAAGGCCAATGTGGGAGATCCTGATGACTAGGCCACAGACTTCTGCCCCCTTATGTGGAGTTTCTGATGTTGTATGTTGCTAATGTTAACTGAGTATTCTAATGCTGATGTAACAATCATTACTGGTAATTGATAGAAATGGAATTCTAGAACACTCACTTAGAATATTTGAAAACATTCCAAAAAACCTACTCATCAACGGGTTATGCAAAAAATATAACAATGACTTTTAAATATAGTGTTATAGTCTTCTTAATATAGTTGTTGATAAATCTATTAAAGTGTGGTTATACCCTGGTATGGGTACTGTAAATGCTTGTGTATTTTAGTCTTATGCAAAACTGTTTTGACCATATTCTCTTAAAAAGCAGAGCATACAGAATGTGTTTTAAAACTTGGCCAACTAAACCTGCTTCTAAGCTGTAGCTTTACTTCCATTCATCATGTGATGTGAATACTCACCGGCAGCATGAATAATTATTGGTTGCATAAAGCTTTTAATTACTGGGTCCAATGCCGGTAAATATGTGAAACCTAAACGCGAGGAAAGTGTTCAGTCGGTTCGAACAAAAGCCGCGGAAGCCGCAGAGATGTCAGGGGCCTTTTACAGGAGCTGATTTATGTTTTCTTGGTGCATCCAGCTAAACACTCTCCACGGGTCTTATTTTCGCAAATTACCACCCTATGGGCTTTTAAGCTTATACAGAGCCACAAGGCCTTCGCCTACCCCTGGGTATTAAAACTGAAGATCACAAAAAATGCTTTCTTCAGGCATGCTCATCTATGGGTGGCAGTAAATAGGTGTTAATGGGGAGCATGTGACACCTATAAATGTGCAAATATATAATGCCGTTGATCATTATTCATTTGGGAGGCTCTACCTGCTCGTAGGGACTGCGATCTTATGTTTATTTCATCATCATCGTCATCATCATCATCATCATCATCATCATCATCGTTGCTGTGAAGCAATATATTTCTGAGATTTCAAAATGATTGTACACTACACAACTAGGTGCCAAAAAACTCACTGAACTGTCCTTTTCACAGTTTTTTTTTAATTTTTCATGACCTCGGCTACCTTGTCTACACTGAGATGGAACTAAGAACGCTGTCTGTGTATTAGAAGTTCCCAGCCACCGGACAGTTTACGGGCTCAGGAAAAACAGAAGTAGCCGCAGTACGGCGCTCAGCACAGGCTTACCGCTTTAAGAGATCCATTTTAATCCTTTGGAAAATTACTCTCGAGCTAACGAGTTCTCCCCCCCGAAACAGTTCCCCACATCATTAAGGACTGGCTTCAGCCTGGGGCTGTGCATGCACTTTTTCTTCAAACTGTACACTTTATCTATAATTTAGCTACCTTGCTTCAATAATTCAGGCAAATAGTGGGAGAAAATTACAAAGTTCACTGAATCATACTTAGGCGGGCTTCAGATAAAGAAAATGTTCCAATTTTTATTTTATTATAACATTAAGTTTTCAAGGTTTTTGATTTTACTTCTGGGATACGAAGCGGACCCTGGGTTCCTCGCTCCTCTCTTATAAGAAGCAGCAACCTTGTCCCATAAAGTAATTATCTGAGGATGACTGTTCTGAACATATGAGGTATAAAGAAAACAGAACTGACACAAATTACTTTTCTTTTTACTGATATTAGAAATGGGATCCCATTAAAAACTATTTTTTCAGTGCCAAGCCATTTTCATAGGTTATATGCCATTTCACATAAATGGATCTTTCTTGGCTAATTGTACCGCACATACTGTAAGTACAGCTACTGGATCATATTCAAAAATCAGGTTAACCCTGTAAGGTGCAAGATCACAAAATATGCAATTAGAATGTTCCTACCTGAACATTCTAACGCTGAGGTCACAATCACTGCTGGTGACTGAAAGCAATGGAGTTCTAGAACACTGACTTAGACGGCTAGTAAACCTGAATACCAGACTCACTCATCCCCTGTCAAGCCAGCAAAACTCGCATGCCAAAATGTGTAAATAAAAAAAATAAACAGGGAAGTATTTACAAACAAAATCAAAAACTCCATTTTGTCCTGTAAAAGGTGCAATTAAGAAGCACCCATCTTAAACCTGCTGAATTCACCATCTTGCCTGTTTCAGAAGTTTATCAGATAATCACATGAGCACATGGCAGTTTCAGGAGTGGAACCCCGTGGACAGGCCCACTAATTAGTGCCCACTCAGAGGCACCCTTCTGAATGCAAAATCTTAGGTGGGAAGGTAATTACGATTATCTGCTGGAGTCATTGAAGCGAACCTCCTGGGAGTGTTTCTAAAAAAAAAAAAAAAAAAAAAAAAAAAAAAAAAAAAATTGTACGCACGCAGACACACAGACATAGCCATCGTTCTGGATTTCACTCTCCGTTCCCCCCCCCCCCCCCCCCCTCCCATCTTGGCTCTTTGAAGCCCTTCCTGAACGCGTTGAAGGGAAGTTACGGTGCTCTTGAAGGGCTCTTCTGATTGATGAAATGGACGAGGACCAGCCCCAGCCAGGAACCGGTACCGGAGGAGGCAGGGCAGCACCAACATTACATCGCTCGCGTTTCACGAGACTACCTCCCAGTGAACACGGCTGTCTGTTACATCATTCAATTCCCCAGAGTGGATTGGATTGGATTCGGGGATACAGATTTAAGAGCTTTACGATAATCGGAAATCTCCCCCATCGGGGGGGGAGGGGGTGTGGCATTAATAAATAATGGCTGCTTGTTTGTCTTGCGTAGTTCCCGCACACATACAGCGGACTGAAATGTCCACTGCCCTGATGCACCATAGGCAGGAGCTACAGCTGAATCCAGTCACTTTACTATTGGCCATCTCTGCCCTCAAACCTGCTGCATTGGCACAGGGACATTGATAATTATGAGGGGGTCTCTCACACAATGTATTCATGAAAATAATGCAAGTGGGGTTTCTTTTTAAAAGAAAACAAATTTTAACTAATTTTTTTTCTCCTTTTTTTTGATGTGCTAAGTTGTGTCTATAGGCCTGTCTCATCAGTACAATGTTCTCTGTTCATTTGGGCAATGCTCACTCTCTGGGGGGAAACCTGCAGTATCTGCCACTTCTCTTTGCTCTACAGCCCCAGCAGCTATGAAGTAAAATGAAGGGAAAGAAATAGATTAAAAATCCATGCACTGTGTGCATGAGAGTCGGACCCCCCCCCACTTCAGTTGCATGTCACAGTACCCCCCCACTGCATCCCCAGTCCGCAGTCTCACCTAAGGGGCAACAGAAGGCATAGAGCTGTGTCTGCAAGCCATTACACCACACTGCCACACTCTTGACTTCCTGCTCGAAAGTCGCCTTGCGCTCATAGGGAGTCTTGGGAAACTATTGATCCAACATGGATTCCGGTGAGCATGTGTTATTTTCCAATTACTATCCAAAATGTTTTTTTTTTATTTTTTCATGGTCCCTCTCCGAGCCGACGGGACGGCTGTTCGCACGTTCCTGCCTGAGCGGGCTGCGGCAGCTCGAAATGAGTCCCCCCCTTTACGCGTGTAAAAAGACGAGGGGGGGGGGCGTGGGGGGTGGGGGGGGCAGGCTGACACCCTGGAAGTCCCGCCGAAGCACAGGGTGAGGAGACACCCCGAGATGAGGAGACACCCCGAGATGAGGACGCCCCTATGCACCGCCTAATTTGACACGTCTCGGAGCCTCCAACACCAGTCTGTCACTTCGCCCGCCTCGTGTCTGCCCCTCGCGGTCCCCGCCCCAAACGGAAGCGAAAACAGGAAGCTGTGTGTTATATCATTTCTATTCGCCCCCCCCGTCCTCCCGCCCCCACCAAGTAAAGTGCCATCTATCCATCCATCCATTATCGATACCCGCTTATTCCTGGTCAGGGTCGCGGGAGGTGCCGGAGCCTATCCCAGCATGCACAGAGGGGTAGAGTCCGCGGGGGAGCGGCGACTCCCTCGCCAAAATTAAACGCCAGGACCTTACCTTTCACCTCACCTTTCACCTCGTTCTCTACGATGCTGGGCAACGCAGGACGGTTAACACAAAAGGAAGTTCCAGTGCTGTAGTTAGAGATTTTTATTCAGTTGAAGTATGTAAGCAGCCCGTATCTGGATGACTTCACATGTGTTCGAAAGGCCGTGAATTACGATCACAAGCTATCCGCAGCACATGTCCTGCGTCTTGTGCAAGAGGGTGATATGGATCAACTGTGTATAAAAATCTTTCTAAAATCTTGGAAAGGAGATTCCTAGCGTATGAATCAAAGTAACATAATTTTCGTTTAAAATAAACAGTCATACGTATTTGTTTCTCTTTTCCATTAACGGAGAGGAGCTTGTGGTACGCCTCACGAGCCCAGGCTTTGTGTTGAAAGCCAGCCAGGCAGCGGTAAAAAGCGTCCCTCTGTACATTAAGCGGAGAGGGCTTCCGCAGTGCAGGGGGCGTAAAATGTTACGACCGCGTTCATCCCCCTAATGGAGCGAAGAACGGCGGTTGGCGGTTGGCGAATGGCAGTTGGCGGACGGCGGCTGGCACGGGGCGCTACCTCGCCCGCGGAACGGACACGGGATTACGAGAGCCCGGCTCTCTTGCGTCTCTTAACGAGATGCGGGCGGCGTGCGAAACGTTAATTACGCGGACGCGATTAGCCGCAGAAGTCGAAGTCGTCGCGGGGCTTCCCGAAGTGACCCTGTTTTTTAAAAGGTTCCCTTTTTAATAAGGCCAGCAGCGTCGACGGGCGAGAGGGAAAGTGGGTTGTTTGAAAAAAAAAAACGAGGACACGCTCTGTCGTCCATTTCACAACCAGGCAAACAAGACTCAAGAGGAACGGCGTTCATTTTTTTTTCACACGTTTAATCACACAAATAACCATTTTGTAATTGCTAGATAAATTACGTTTTTTTTTGGTTTTTTTTCTGCTACATAACCGTCGGGGCAGGTCGGGGCATCAGTGAAGCAGCGTAGCGGATTACTGAGGCAGTGTTCTGACGCGTAGAGCAGAGCGTGTGTTTACGGCGGATGTGGACTGACAGGTGACTGTTTCTCCGCAGATCGGACTCTTCTAAATATAGAGCAGCTCGGTGAATGCGGGCCCTGTGTGCTTTTTTTCGCGGGTGCCTTGCTGCGTAATGAATAACAGCGATTGTTTGGCTCGCTGTCTTTCCTTTTACACTGCTTCCAGCTGGCACCTGCCTAACCCCCCCCTCCCCTCCCCCCCCCCCCCCCCCCCCGCCCCCGCCTCAGTGTCACATGACACCACAGCTGTGTCCACATGTTCTCTAGGGTCACAGCATCGCTCCCCCACCCACACCCCCCCCTCCCCCCCTCCCCCCCCAGCCCTGGTCCACCTCCTTTTGATCACCTCCTTCAGGCTTTCTCCAAATTGGCTCATCACATTAGCCCCAAGATTGCTACCTATTACCGCCCGATGCCTCGCAGGCCAATTTGGCGGCCTTGACCGTCCCGCTCGAAGGCTAAATTTTCGATCGGGCGGCAATCTTACCGCGGGCGGCCGGCGCGGGGAAAAGAGGCCGAGCCCAAATCCGTACGCGACGAAGCTCGCGTGACGTGATGAAGATTAAGATCAAGCCGACGTGCGACGCCCTCCTCGAAATACCGAATTCCCAGGATCCCCCTCGGATCTCTCTTCCGCTGACCGCACGTTCGTCCGACCCGGAGACGGCTTCACCCCCCCCCCCCCCCCCCCCCCCCCCCCCCCCCCCCCCCCGCGCGCATCGAAGAAGACGTGCGGGCGAAGCGTCGCCGAGCGTTTGGACGCCTCTCGGCGCTGAAGGCGTCCATTCAGAGTGAGGTAATTGGTATGTGCCGTGTGTCAGTCGCAAGTCCTTCCTGGGACAAAAGGCCTCAGTTGAGCCACGGAACGTTCCGGAACAAACGCGTGGATTCTACTGGTGGGCCCTTTTGTATGTAGATGCGGTCATGCGCTGCTGAAATTACAGCCCCGTGTGTGTGTGTGTGTTTTTCGACAGGCTCACACACACACACACACACACACACACACACACGGGGCATTGTCGCGATCGAGCGGCGTAAGAATGATCTATTGAGCGCGTGCGGATACGTGTCAGAAGCGGCAGGGAGCGAAGCGGGGGAACGTGCGATCGCCGTGTCGTTACGCGCCACGGAGGGAAAACCTTCGGCCCCCGAAACGCAAGCGGCCCGGCCGACAAATCGATGAATTAGCTCAGCGAATCCAATATTGCTTTGAATGAGGTATTCTCACAGAAGAAGAACAAGGAGCCCTTTTCTCAGCAAATTCGATTATGCTAATCGTGAAATTGGAAGGGCAGAGAATTAGGTGGACCGGGGAAAATTTAATTACTGCTTTTGAAAGCCCCATAAAATGAGCAGGTTTGATTTAGACTTGAAAAAAAAAAAAAAACAAAGCAAGGAAATAAGGTTGGCCATATTAAAAGATTACAAACCTGCATTGACATGTGTTTAAATTTAGGGTGATGTGGAAAGGTGCGATTTACAATTTACGGTTGAATCATTTTCCAAATGCTTCTAGCCAAACTGACGAAAAGTGCATTTCACATGGTAAACACACAGCTCTAGTACGAGAAATCGGTACTAGATATAATCGCTATCACTAAGATCCATTATCACGGTTAGTTTTTGACCAAGCAGTGATTAGTTGAATGGACAAAAACATAATAATTGAATATTTAATATATATTATAAATCATGATATATTAAATATGTTTATATTAAATATTATATATAAATCATGCTTTCAGAAAAGGAAAAATACATGTATAGTATTGCATTCTGATTGATTAAATAGGCATAAGCAAAGTGATTCACATTATTTAAATGTATACTTTGGGGGAACTGGAGAAAAGGCATCGCATTGCATTTGAATTTGCATATTCAGCTCATTTGGTCGGAGAGAAGAGACTAACATCATCCTTATTAGAAATAGCTTCACATTAGTAAATCAAGAACAGATGAGTTATCGCCAAATGATAACCAATTTGGAGGCCCTGAAAGGACACAGCTGTGCCCGGGGGGGGCGAGAGGTATTGGTCTTTGATAAAGACCAAATCCAGGCCTTTTAACAAAGTGAGCTTTTTGGAGAGCATTCATCTCTCCAACACATATATGCATAATGGAGGGATGATAGCGTTTATAATGATTTGTTTAGCCTGGGAGAGAAACAGACGGAATTAGGGGACCCCATTACCTCTGCCTTCGCCGTACACGCCCCCCGGTCGTCTCCGCGGTAACAACATTAGAAGTCTAAACCGTGCGTGGGCAACGGCGTCCCTTTTCTCCAGGATTCGGCGAGATGTTCAAGCACGCCGCAGCCTGGCTCTCTGTGCCGAGAGCCCACCGCGGCGCTCGGGAGCCGACTGTCACTCAAAGTGACTGACAGGAGGCGGGAGGCGAAGGCGAGCGATTTGTGATCGGTTTGTTTCGTTCGCCGCGCCGCTTGCTCTTGCGAGGGGGACTGCGGCCGCGGGCTCGACGATATTTATTCCTCCTTTCCTCTTTGGTTGGGAGAAAACGTGTGTTCTGCTGGTAGTGGCCACACTGGCTTTCAAAAGAGTGTGTCTGTCGGTACTTCCCCATACATTAGACTGTGTATGTGATTCCCCATACATTAGACTGTATGTCTGTACTTCTCATATGGAGATGTTAGACTACCTGTACTTTCCAGTATGTTAGATTGTCTGTCATTGCTACCCCCTAGTACGTTAAACTACCTGTCAGTACTTCACCATGCACCAGACTTTCTGTCAATTCTTCCCCATAAAATAAACTGTCTGACTGTTTGTCAGTACATCCCCATACATTAAATTGTTTGTCAGTACATCCCCATACATTTGACTATTTGTCAGTACTTCTCCATGCATTAGGCTGTGTGTCAGTACGTCTCCATGCATTAGACTGTGTGTCAGTACTTCTCCATACATTAGCCTGTGTGTCAGTACTTCTCCATACATTAGGCTGTGTGTCAGTACTTCTCCATACATTAGGCTGTGTGTCAGTAGTTCTCCATACATTAGCCTGTGTGTCAGTACTTCTCCATGTCAGACCATCTGTCAGTACCCCCCCCCCCCCCCCCCCGAAGTCTTACTCTACCTTGCAGTTTAGGACAGATTGGACACAGAGAGCGCCATGGTGTGTTCGCCACATTAAGTGTGCTGTGTCTGTCTAAGGTGAGGATGCCAGGACCTGAACGGCATGTCGGCATTAGTAAAGTAAGTGGAACAGAGCCGAGCTGGAGGGCTCACTGGAGCTGATTCATAATTCCCTCCGCCAGAGAATCCTGAGGATGCTCTTTGGTGGCAAGTGTGTGTTTTTAATGATGCGCGGTACATTACTGAGAAACAGCTTGCGGTCTGTAGCGAGAAAGCCAATCCTGTACAATCCCAGAGGGTTCTTTACTCCCAGAGTAATGAACCAACTAATCTATCTATCTATCTATCTATCTATCTATCTATCTATCTATCTATCTATCTATCTATCTATCTATCTATCTATCTATCTATCTATCTATCTATCTATCTATCTATCTATCTATCTATCTGTCTGTCTGTCTGTCTGTCTGTCTGTCTGTCTGTCTATCTATCTATCTATCTATCTATCTATCTATCTACCTGTCTGTCTGTCTGTATGTCTATCTATCTATCTATCTATCTATCTATCTATCTATCTATCTATCTATCTATCTATCTATCTATCTATCTATGTATCTATCTATCTGTTTGTAAGTATAAGTGTGTGTGTGTGTGTGTGTGCACGCACGTGCGTGTGCGTCTGTGTCTCCTAGACATAAATGCGGCGTGTGTTCTGAACATGCCAGCGCAGAGCGGGGATTAAAACGACATTATTACATTAGAACAGATATTTATTGAGTGGTGTATTATTTATATGGGGAATTACGCATGATTACGGAGTGATTGCGTGTAATGGAAGCCTGGGGCTGTTCTATGATAGTCGGATAATGGCCTTGACCTCAGCACTGTTCCGCAGTCAGGGAGATCGGCGCGCGTTCCTGTGTTTCCCGAACGCACCTGGTGTCTATTATTTAGCGATATCCACAATGCAACATGGATCTGCCTATTCGGGCTGACTGTACAATCTTGATTGATAATTTAACTTCTTCATTTAAAAAAAAAAAAAAAAAATGTTATTAATCGGCTCAGAATCTGCATTGTTAAAATGGAACATTTTATGTTTATTTTCGCCCTACAGTGATATCGATAAAGATCTGGCTGTTTGACTGGAGCTGAGACTGCTGGGAAGGGGGGGCAGGGGGGGGGGCGAACCCTGGTAGCGTAGCGTCGGTTCGGCTAATCAGCGGCGCTACCCCCGCGCGGTCCCGCCGGTTGTCGCGTTTCATTTCCCGTGAGCTTGACTTAAATCGGAGGAGAGCATTCCGTTTTCCCCTTCCCCTTCTCCTCCTCCTCTCCGTCTGATTCTAATTGTAGTTCTAAACTGTACGCTGATGTCACTGCTCAGCGCGGTAGTGTAATCACACAGGGATAAAAAACGAGGGGAAGAAAAAAGAAAAGAAAAAAGAAAAAAAAAAACAGAAACATGGGCTTGATTTGCCAGAGAACGTGGCGAGCAGGTGCGCGACGCAGCGGGGCTATTTTCGGCCACCGCCCCTCGATCGCCGGTATCCAACGCCGCCCCCCCCCGAAAAACCGCACAAAATGGCCCCGGCGAAGCCAGGCTGCCTCTTGGCACTCCTTTGGCAAAAAGCGGGGGCCGATGCAACCCCCCCCCCCACCCAACTCCCACCCCCCCGCCCGCCAACCTCTCCACCCCCAACCGCCATCCCCTCTGCCATCACATCTGCTGACAATAACTTTAATTTCACTCAATTGCCGTTAATTTGAGGATAATGACCAGATCTGAGGCCCATTTATTTACAATGCCAGCCAATGATTTGACGTCTAATTGTTTGTAACCCCCCTCCCCCCATCAATCGTTCAACCCCCCCCCCCCCCCCCCCCCCCCCCCCCCCCCAAAAATCATTCCTCCTTATTTCTCCTTCCTCTGCTCTTCTGGGCGATGATGTCAGAGGGTGTTGGCGCGGGCGACGGGGGGCGGGGACCGCGTGCGGAGTACCGCGGGCCGGTAATCCCTGTTTCAGGAAGAGGCGCGGGCGCGGCCTAATGAAGGAGGTAATGGAGTCCGTATGCGCCCCTCCTCTGCGGGGAGCGGATTAACGCCAGTGTCATATTCTGTTGGCATGCCGACCGCTGTGCTTCCAGCCTCCTTGAGAAAACACCGGCGGGGAATTTTTTTTTGGATCTCCTCCTTGTTACCGTGCGTAACGGAGGGGCGGGCTGTGGCTCGCACGGGTGTGCGTACGTGCGAGCGGACAGGAAAAAAATTAAAAAGTAAACATGGAGAAATAAAGGTGGCGTTTGGGGGTAGTCCCGTGAACTTGTTGTGTTTGGTTAATGGCCCCCGTTGGCATGGAAGCGGTTTAAATCGCGGTGTGTTTTTTCAGTTGCTCGGTCGCGACGATGCGAAGTCGAAAGTGAAAACAGGAAACAAGAAAACAAACGATAAATATGTCAGGGTTTCTAGGGTGCTGCTACAGTGAGGTACAGGTATGCGTGTTTGTGTGTGTGCGTGTGTGTGTGTGTGTATGGAATGTATGTGTATGTGTGTTTCTTTGTGTGAGTGCATGTAAGCATGTGTGTATGTGTGTATGTTTACGCTGTGTGTGCGTGTGTGCGTGTGTGTGTATGCATATGTGTGTATGCATGTGCATGTGTGTGTGTGTGTATGCGTATGCATGTGTGCTTTTGTGTATATGTATATATGCTTATGCATGTGCGTGTGTATGTGTATGCATGTGTGTGTATGTGTGTGTATGCGTATGCATGTGTGTGTGTGTGTATGCATAAGCATGTGTGTGTATGCGTATGCATGTGTGTGTATGCATGTGTATGAGTGTGTGTGTATATGTGTGTATGTATGCGTGTGCATGTGTGTACAGTATGTGTGTGCATGTGTGTACAGTAAGTGTGTGTATGTGTGTGTACGTGTGTACAGTAAGTGTGTGTATGTGTGTGTACGTGTGTACAGTAAGTGTGTGTGTGTGTGTGTACGTGTGTACAGTAAGTAAGTGTATGTGTGTACAGTAAGTGCGTGTATGTGTGTACAGTAAGTGCGTGTATGTGTGTACAGTAAGTGTGTATGTGTGTATGTGTATGCGTGTGCATGTGTGTACAGTAAGTGTGTGTGTGCATACTGTACGTGTGTGTGTGTGTACAGTAAGTGTGTGTGTGTGTGTGTGTGTACAGTAAGTGTGTATGTGTATATGTGTATGCGTGTGCATGTGTGTACAGTAAGTGTGTGCGTGCATACTGTACGCGTGTGTGTGTGTGTGTATACTGTAAGTGTGGGTGTGTGTGTGTGTGTATACTGTAAGTGTGTGTGTGTACAGTAAGTGTGTATGTGTGTACAGTAAGTGTGTGTGTGTGTGTGTGTGTGTGTATACTGTAAGTGTGGGTGTGTGTGTGTGTGTGTGTGTGTATACTGTAAGTGTGTGTGTCTGTGTGTATACTGTAAGTGTGGGTGTGTGTGTGTGTGTGTGTGTGTATACTGTAAGTGTGTGTGTATGTGTGTACAGTAAGTGTGTGTGTGTGTGTGTGTGAGCCTGGGATCTGGCAGCTGGCAGCAGGGTGGGCAGGTTGAGTCTGGCCAGGCTCCGGCTCCCAGCCCTGGGGAAGCTCCGCTCTGCCAGCTCTCTCTGCCAAGGGCTCCACACCAACAGAGGGGCCTCTTTGTGCTCCCTTTGCCTGTCCCACAGTCCCAGCACAGAACACCCCCTCCGCCCTCCACCCCCCAGCACCACCCTGCAGTCTGCTAAAAACCCACAACAGTCAGGACCGCAGTCACCGGTCCATCATCCACCGTCGCCTGCAAGCTCCCCTACCTCTTTAACCCTTTGTAGAGTAGGTCTTTTTAAAAAAAGTCAGTGTTCTAGAACTCCATTGCTTTCAGTTACCATCAGCGATTGTGACATCAGCATTAGAACATTCAGTTAAGAACATTCTAATCTCATATTTGTGGTCTCGGACCTTAAAAGATTACACTGCCTCTTGTTTCAACAAACCCTGGACTGCAGGTGTTTATTTTGGGTTGAAAACTACCTCGTACGGTACATTTAACACTACAGCTGCCCACAAATCAGTTAATTACTTAAAGCGATATCTGACTTGCTATTTCTCTCCCGTGCACCATATACGGCACTCAACGTTTTATTGTAGGTACGGAGTTCTCAACCTTTTCTGATCCCGGGGCCCCCACCTAGTCTCAAAAACCATCCAGAGGACACCCATCATAAATTAAGAAAATGTAGATTTTATTATCCGCTATAATCAGCTGCTAAAAATGCAGACGGAGTAACGGAAGTGTTCCGCACTGCCTCACCCTGGTTTCCCATGCAGTTTCTACCATGCCCCAAACACCCCAAACACCCCCCAACACCCCCCCACCCCCCGGTTCTCCCTCCCTGGAGCGGGGGAATGTCGCGGGGGCGACAGAGGCCTGTCCTGGAGACCCCCCCCTACTGATGGCTTCTATCAGCTCATTAAACGGAGCCCCACGGACTGCACTAAAGGATGCAGACGATCCCCCGCCCCCACACACCCCCCCCCCCCATGCACACATCCCCCCCCCCCTTGCGTTTGATGTACAGGTAGCCTTCGCCTCTCCACATGTGGTGCTGGTGGACGGGTGTCACGCGGGGGCGGCGGGCAGGGGGGCGGGGTTATTTAAGGCTGTCGGGATGGGCCTCGTCAGGTCCCCATGGCGACCTCGGGGAAACTTGGCTGAAACAGTATACGTGTAGAGGCAGTGTAAATCCCCAGACCTCTCTCTCTCTGTCTTTCTCTCTGTCTCTCTCTCCGTCTCTCTTTCTCTCTTAACAGCTCGACTCCCTCCAGAAATCGGATCACACGACCTGTTTACAGACCTCGTGATTCATTTTGGATGGGGGGGTGGAGGGGGGGGGCTTTGACGAGGCCAGGGCAAGGCCCGGGAACCTTATTTGAAAAGTTGGTAACCTGAGTTTGCGCTGGGAGCGGTTTAATGAGGCGGACGGGGGGTGAAATAACGGATTTTGATCTGCGGGTGTTTACTCTCCGGCTCCAGATGAAGAGGGAGAGGTGGCGCCGGCCGCGGGTTCTCGGTGGGGCTGGGCCTCTCTCTCTCTCTCTCTCTCTCTCTCTGGAACTTTTCAGTTTGCTTTCTCTCAGAAAGGATAACAGGAATGAAAACATTCCCATTTTTCAGTGAATTCTGGCCCAGGTCCTGTCTGATTGCAGTGGTTTTTTTCATTCATTTTTTTTTACAGAAATATTAATGAAAGTTTTAAGCACTGATATTAAATCTGAAATTGAATATGTGATAGATGGGAATAGATTGCTAGTGTCTGAGCTTGAGCGTGTTGCCTGTGTGTGTGTGTGCGTGTGTGTGCCTGTGCACGTGTGTGCATGCGTGTGTGTGTAGGTGTGCGTGTGTGTTTATTTGTGTGTGTATGTGCATGCGTGTGTGTGTGTGTGTGTGTGTTTGTGTGCGCTTACGCTTTGTGTATGTGTCTGGACACGTGCGTACGTGTGTCTGTGTGTCTGTCTGTCTGACAGTAGATCCACAGTCCCACCATGAGCAGCTCAGCGCTAGCTGCATCAGTAGCATGGACAGGTCTAATTAGGCGCAAACATACTTAGAGGCCACATACGCATTTACGTTGCTAATGCTTTGCAAAGATTGCAACGGGATCCACTCTGCTCACGTTGCTCTCTGTGTTTGTGACCACACTTCCTATTCCGATTGAACTGCTGAGCCCTGGACCTTGAGGGGTTTAGTCCAGAGGAGAACACTGTTGTTTGACCTCTGACCTCGGGACTTTTAATCATTTGCAGTAAAGCAATACAACGCGGCAAGCCCCCTCGTGTTAAATCAACTCTAACAGTGTTTACATGAGTTTAATCAGGACAATATGTTCTCTATTAGGGTTAAGACTACTCTCTTAAAGTTGGTTTTACACTGACTGTGTGGGGTCTAGCTCATTTTCCTGTTTAACTATTTGAAAATAATAATTTATATTGCTTATGAAATTAAGCTAGGTATTAAACATGGAGTGAAATGAATAGGGTGAATAAGGCTGGGTTTAGATTCCTAACATTTTAAACCACTGGACATGCAGCCTATTGATCACATGACGTTTTATTGCATCTGCTATGTGCCCATCACACACACAGTTAAATCACTGAAGCTGATAAAATCGGTGAAACACTCACAGGTAATCAATCACTGTGTTTATATAGCACCATTTAAAAACATTTCATTTAAAAATGCTGCTTTTAAGGGGACATTGTCAATCAAAAAAACTGAAAACCTAATTTGAAAATAAAAAACTGGAAGGTGATTGACTGACTCCTTAAAGGTCAATCAAGCTGAACCCCTGGATAACAGGGGTACCCAGAAAAGAAAAGCTCAATAAACACACACAAACTGACCAGTACTTCAGGATAACCGCACCACACAGTAAAATGTTCAGTGTCAAATCAACTATTATAAAGTGCATATGGTATCATTTAGACACATTTGTACTCTGTTAGAGTTGAATTAACACTGGACATTTTACCATGTGTGTATAACTTGATTGGACCATTTGAGGTTGCTGCCATAGCTTCCTGGTAACCTTTGACCCAAAAGAAGCCGTTCCTGTCCAGGTGCCTTCCGTGCCGCAGGTTAACCGTGACCGAAGGAAGTGATGAGCAAGCGAACACACCTGACTACGTTTCCCAGCACTGCCAGGGGTTTGCTTCATGAAAAACCCCCACAAATTGGCTGCAGACAGATGCCCTTTTGTGTTCCATCAAAGTGCTTCCTCTCCATAATCCGCCAATTTGAGCCGGTGCTCACCTCAGCTACTTGCTGACACCTTCCCTTTCCCACCACTGTCCGCATTACCATATGTGAAATTTAATTTGTTAGATCCCTTATTTACACCTCTTTGGAATTTCTGACTGGTCCTTTGTGAAGATATAGCAGGATGCTATGATATTCACATTTCTGGAGACCTTTTAAATCTTAATGGACAAATGTATCATTTGTATACATTTCTCAAGTGCTACTAGTTAACACAGACTTAAGAACAACTGCTAATCCTGTTTGCAAGAGCAAGTGAAGCAATCCCAGAGGGGTTTTTGCTCCGCCCCTTTCCTCTCCTGCTGCTAAGCTACCGTCCCCAGGGAGACACCGTGGTGCTTCCACCATCCCAGAGTAATTCAATCAGGCACAGCAGTGAGAGCAAAGAACACCCATGCGCCCCAGCACTGCACATGCCTGCTTCGGGCCCAACACAGTTACAGCACAGCATAGCACGACAGTCCCGCTGAGCCAATCACAGTTCAGTGAAGGAGACAAGCCGTCCTATCACAGGACAGCTCACAACAGCTAAGCAAAGCACAGCATAGCATAGCATGGCACAGCTCAACATTCGATGGCCAGCTGAACCAATCAGAGTTCAGTGAAGGACTCAAGCCAGCCTATCACGGGATAGTGCGCTACTAAAATGAAGAAGCGCGTCTCAGCTCCGCTCAGTCCTAGGTAACAGTTCCAGTAGAGCCGCTCAGGGCTCTGGCTACACCATGGCAGCTCTGCTGCAGGGGCAGCCTATGGCAGTGCAGTAGCTTGTGCCTCACTGCTCAGAACTGAAGGAAAAAAAAAAAAAAAAAAAACTCCCAGCAGGCTGGGCGGTGGTCCAGCGCAGTTCCTGCTCTGCCAAGCGGGCCTCCGTTTACTGGCTCTCACTTCCTGAGGGACAGGTATCCAGGCTCTCCCCTTTAAAAAAATAAAAAATAAAAAATAAAAAATAAAAAATTCCAAAACATTTTATGCACAAGCGGGGTGGCCTTTTGCGAGTTTCACCGTGCACGTCTGAATGTTCCCTCTGTCCGTCACCGGGGAAACCAATCGGACGAGAGGGGTGGAGGCCTGGCGACCTTTGACCTCGGGGTATGGTTCGTTTTTTTTTAGCTTCTTTTCTGCTTCTCTACCTGAATTCTTTTTGGGCCTGGATGTAACCAAAATGCTCTTGGCGTGAGGTCCCACTCAAGGGTGCCTGAAGCCGCCCCCAACGTTTATCAATAATTTGGGCATTTACTCTCAATGAGAACAATCACAGCTATGATAAAACGGCTATAACCAAGTTGCAATCGTGCCCAGTCACATTATGTTTTAAGGTCCACGTGCAATTATACACCTCGCGACTGGAATGCAACTGTATTCTGTAACCATAGTAATTGATTTGTAACAGGAATGCACTGGATGACTCTCCACATAATAGGTCAATAAATTAGACTGTATAAGTTCCGCCCTTCAGACTGTATAATTAATATTGATTTCTAAACTACGTGACTTAATATCTATTCAATATCTTCATGCGGGCACACACTTATCCTGAAAAACCTTTTGAACTCGCCGTGAATATAACAACATCATAATCAAAGAGACCACATAATCGTGCGAGTTAAACGTCACAGAGAAATTTAGGAAGCTCTGAAAAGTGTAAAGGAAGAACATTCGGCTCGGTGTCACACACAAGTTCCCAGAGCTTGTTTAAAACCTCAGGGTACCCCTCTCACGTGTACTGAGAGTATCTACAGATAGAGGGCCTCATTGATCAAATTTTCTTGCTCTACTTCAACGGGCACATGCAGGGGTTGTTCTTTGGGGAAAACCTGACCCAGGGAAAGATTTTATATGGGCTTAGAGCATTAATATTAATGCATTTTTTTTTTTTTTTTACTGATGTTTGCCTGTTTTGTTCAACTGATCATACAAATTTTAATAATTTTTATCTCTCACTAAAAATAATTTAAATAGCCATGAGTTATGCATCTTAAATTATATTTCTAATGAAAATTGCTCATAATTTTATAGATAACAGGTTTTAGTGCTTTGTCAAAGCTCTACATTTCTCTTCCCCCTGCTCTGATGCTTTGCAGGGTCAGAGCAGCATTGCGGTGTAAAGTTTTTAGCACAAGACCCGCAGTGAGACATGGGAGTCTGCTCATCCAGTGCGATGGTTTGTGGTACCCCTGTAGCACAGTGTGTAGTAACCTGGTTTGGTTACTACAGTAAAAAAAAAAATAAACCGCTACAAAAGCCAAATAAAATAAAATCTAAATGTATTCACATAGTGCATTTTTCATAATAATAAAGTTACCTGCCAGAAGATGTGTTATTTTTATGCAATACTTAATTGATATTTTATTAACTTTTTTTACGCTTAAATAGTATTTAATGAACAATCTCTTTAACACACACACACACACACACACACACCCCCCAGCATATGGTCTAAACCTCCCTCGTTGCGGCACTCGAATTTGCTGGGCAATTTCGTTCCTTTGGCGACGACGTTTCGGCAATTACAGGGAAGGCACTAATAGGCACTCGAACGGCGACACCAATTTTCCCCCGCTGTGCGAGTCCAAACACATAGCAGGGGTGCGGAGCTCTCCTTTCAGGGCATCGCCGAGGTGTTTAGGGGGAAAGCCACTTCTCACCCTCCTTCCGTGAGCTTTTTCTCACCTCTGGAATTCCGACCCCCCGTCGCCCGCGGTGACCGACAGGTGGAGGGGGCGGGGGGGGTGGGGGGGGGGGGAGGGGGTTCCCGCAGGAACGGCGGTGGGCACGAGCCGCAGGTGGGGAGGACTTGGAATAAGCGCGTGAGTGGGAAACCCCACGCAGGCCCGAGGACTTTCTCTCCTGTTTTTTCTCTTTTTTTTGTTGTTGTTGTTGTTTTGTTTGTTTTCTCAGGCAAACGGACGGTGTGAAGGCAGTCAGCAGCAACAGCATGGGTCACAAATGACTTTTCACCACTTCTGCCAAATGCTTCTCCTTCTACGCTGTGCATGGATCTGCAGCAAATGTTTTGTGAAATTGAGAGGGTCGTTAACAGGCCTCGGCATTGTTTGAAGGTGTATTTATTTTTTCTGTGTTTGCTTTGTGTCCATCCACAGTCTGGTCTTTGGGCATCAGTTTGAGGCCTACTGAAAAATGTAATTAAATTCAATTTCAATTCATTAAATTCCTTTCAGATTTTTGACTGTTAAGCTCATATAATGACAGTAATGCATCATGCAACACATTTGCATATATTCATTTTGCACATTAAAAACTTTCCCGCCTTTTTTTCTACCTCGAGGTACTACGCAAACAATAAAAAGGTCAACAGTGCAGTTGAAATACTACCGATTCACAGAGGCACTTGTCCGCAAGTGTGCGACTATTTTACACTCCACGGACCACAGTGCGCTAGGAGAACTGGCACAGAAAAAGGAGGCGTATCTAGACTCGCAAAACAGAGACTTTTGTCTTTGTCTGAAGGCTCCAGTCTGCTGCTTTCACGATGTCGAGTTCAAAGTGGTTTAGCCACTTTCTAACCTAAGATGCTTTAACTGTTATGCAACCATCTGAGCTTTAGTGCTTAATTTCTTCGAACCTTAAACAACGCACCACAAATTCTCTAAAAGACATTTGCTCAATTTTATTTCCAAAATAACACCGATGACTCTCGCCAATTTTTTTGAAATGAAAGTTCTCCATTTTTCGTTTGTCTGTTCCGATCCTGACGGTAATCCGTCACACTCTAGGCCGGGGAGACGAGCACTGTCTCTCGCGGCCTTAATGAATAATGGTCGCCTGACAGCGACTGCCGTAGCAGAACAGGCTTCACTGTGTAACTACGGGAGTTCTACAAATAGCAGGCCGTCCTCCCTCCCTGCAAACAGGATGTGGTGTCACAGGGCTGCGGTGTGTGGGAGGAAGTGGTGGCGGCGGGGAAAGGGGAAGTGTCTGGTGTGATCCCGGAGTATCTGCACCGACATCGAATCCTGCATCTGTCGCTCCATTGGACAACGGGGCTGACAGAAACCCTACACGTCCACCAAAAAAAAAACAAAAAAACTAAAAAAATAATAAAATAAATCACACACACACACACGCCTTTAGATCAGGCGAATATCAAACATTCACAGTGAACGCTCTTGATGGACCTTGCCGCTGGATGGAAACTAGCTAATACAGAATAGAAGGAACGTATGGAAGGTCATACAGACGGGGTGGAAAAGTTGAATGGCTTTATTAGAACGTTTTTAACGCAGCCCTGTAAATTGCCTGGATACAGATTTTTTTATTTCTGCGTTGTCGCTCGAGAACCCATTTTCCCAATCAGACGTTCACCTTCCTTTGAAGTCACTTTGCAGCATCTGTGTCTTGTTCAGAGGCATTAAGGCTGATTCTGTGTAAAATAACGCACATTCAAGTTTAATTTAAAGCTTTATAGTGGTATGCGTCACATATTTTCAGTTCCAGGCTACTGAAAGTCACTTTTGGCAATACGGAGCTAGTCCCAAATGAAAAAAAATAATTATAATAAAAGGGTATTTGGGTATATGTAGACATTTTTCTCAGAAACAACAACAACTCCAACAAGAAATATAACAAGAAAAACCCTCCCCTCCCCTCTCCTCTTCTCCACTCAAAACTATACTTCTTTTCTTTCTCTGCTTTTTTTCTCCCCTCCTCTCCACTCTGCAAACCCGCAGCTCTCCCGGTCCTTTTCTTTACCAATGGCTCCTGTCCTGAGATCAAATGTTAGGGGCTTAAAAAAAAAAGAAAAAAAAAAAGAAAAAAAGACGTGGATGAACAACTGTCAATGAACCCCTTCTAATCCCTAATGCCATAATGTATTTAATTTCACACTCTCCCAACGGTCCTGCCACTGTGGAGCTTACTCCCATGGGCAGCCATTGTAACCCTTCGCGTGCGAAAGAGTCCAGAATGCATTGCTTTCTAAAGCCCGCGGAAAGACTCTGTACAGAGAGGAAGGATGCTATTTTCTCATTTGGATGTTTAAAAATAAATAATAAAGAAATAAATAGGGAGTAAGAGCTTTAAACGTAAAGAATGTAATAATTTCTGAAATCTCTCGCACACGCTCTCTCAAAAAGGAAAGACAAATCCAATTTTATACGTGTCAGTGGCTAGCGAGATTCATGAAGTGTAGAGCCGATATAGGCCAGCCCGTTTTTATTGGATGTGTGTTTGCTTGCGCTCGGGCTTGCAGAAATGGTTTTGTCTGGAATCATATATAATGCTCTCTTCTTTTTTTTTACATTCCCACTTAATATCCAATTTCAGGCCATAATCTTCAGTGCGAGTCTGAACTCTTAACTTTGCCTTTTTCCATTTTTATTTGGCCAAAGAAACAATCTGACACGAAATGTAAATCTGAAACCTTATTTTCACCGCTCTGTTAATCCTCGAGCTGGACCAGAACTGAACAGCAGCAAATAATTTAGTTGTTGGGCTTAACTGGAGGCTGGCGATGTAATTACTAGCAGGGTGAAGAGTAGCAGGAGGACGTAAACACCACTGATAACTAGCAGAATCGCACGTGTAGAACGTGATTTGCAACAAGGGTTTATTTTTATTTATATATTTTTTGATGGTGTGTTTGGTTTGATACTGGGTGTGTATTGGTGGTTTTTTTGTTTCTTTTTATTATCATTAATTAAAAACATTTTTTACTCTACTGTATTGAATTGACAATGATGTTCTCTCACTCTTTCCCTCTCTTCCTGTCTTTCCCTGTTTTCTCTCTCTCGCTCTCTCTCCCACTGTTTCACTCCCCCTCTCTCTCTCCCTCTCACTCCTTCTCTCTACGTCTCTCTGTCTCTTTCTCTCACTCCTTCTCTCTCTCTCTCTCTCTCTCTCTCTCTCTCTCTCTCTCTCTCTCTCTCCCCCTCTCACTCCTCTCTCTCTCTCTCTCTCTCTCTCTCTCTCTCTCTCATGGAGAGAGGTCTCGTCCGGCCTGCTCCGGCCTCTCAGACCCCAGACCGGGGCCCCCGGCCGTCCCTGGGGCCTCCCTTTAAATCTCACAGGAATACCCGCCGCTGCGCTTCCTCTCCAGCAGCGACCGCGCGACTGGCGGGCCTCCGATCGCGTCGAGAAGCTCCGCCCCCTACGACAGCGGCCCGTTGAACGAAAACAGGGGACATCCGCCACGCCTCCTCACCTCCGCCGTTTAAAAACCCCTCTCGGTCGTGCCCGGGGTTCACGGTCCGACACACCTTACTAAAGCAGAAAGGCAAACACAGACTTCTCCGTGAGAGGAGACGGACTTAGAGAATCAAATAAAAGCGTGAAACACGTGTGTCATTTCACCGGCTGACTGCGCAGCAGACGTTGCGACTTCCTGCTTTCAGTAGACACTGCTCCTGTTCAATGTAGAAACCCATATGGAAACTGAATATGCAGCAATATATATATTGTTGATGTGTGGACTTTTGGAAACCGTATTGAAATGAATTCTGATAATCATTCGCAGTGCGTGGAACATAGACAAGCAATCGCAGTCGTGGCCGGGAAGGCCCAGTAGTCGGTATGGTATAGATGTGCCACTAATGTTTGTGTAAAAGCTAATGTAAAAGTTGGTGCTTCGTCTGGCTGTCAATCTAGAAATTGACATTGACGTTTAAATCACGGCATCAGAGAATCTGATTGGTCACTTACCTGGGCGGTGGCTATGCTGGAGTTCCCAATTCCAGAAGGGAAGAGCGAGATTTGAAACGGGTGTGACATTGAGTGCCCAACCTTTGATAAGAATAAGAGACCATCGGCTCTTTAGCTACGAGAGACGAAGGCTTGAGATGGTGACTTTTTTTTTTTTATGACATGTTTTAATAATGAGGACACTGGTAACCCAAGCACTGGTTTGACCTTTGACCCCTGTCTCCTTATCACTGGCTCCCCGCCTTCAGGGCGGACCGATACAACGGTGCGCGTCCGTGGTGGCACCGCAAATCGTAATTAGACGGCAAATTCACGCCAGCTACACGTGTATCTGCGGCCTTGTGCTGAGGTGTGCGAACCCAAGAGGATCTCAGGGGTGATTTTAATTACAGCGATTTTCAGGAGTCGATGCCCGGGCACTCTCAGGTGAACTGGATGCACTGTTCTTTGACAGAAACAGCCACAGGGCTGGGGGCTCAGCCCCATTTTGATTCTGTCGTCAGTGCAGTAAAATAATGTCTATTAACTCTCAAGAACTTTAAAACCTAGTCCATAAAGTTTCTGAGAAAGTTTTTTGAGATAATTAACCTGAATTTGCCTGAAGTCCTTTATTTGGGGTGTAGTATTGTAGCTGAATTGACAGTAGATGTTTTGATATTCAATATTAAACATTCTTTTGATATGCGCTTGGTCATGCAGTTCCAAATAAATAAATAAACTAGTTAGCCTGCACGCAAATCTTTTTTTTTTCTTCCCCTCTTCTATTTGTGCAGGACTTAAATGTTCTGTTAATTCATCAGTTTACTTATTTTAATTCACTCAAGAGGTGAACCGCGGAGCGCGCAAGACATAAAAAATCTCCAATCTCATTATTCCAGCGTCCTTCCAGCCTGGCCCGTCTAGCAGGGAGTCCGGACGTAACGAGCCGCTGGGCCAGCCGCTGGGCCAGCCGAACGGCCCGGCCTTAATGACCGCGTTGTTGAGGTTTCACTTTGGAATAATTTATCGCCCCCCCCCTAATCAATAACTAATCTTCGACATAGTCAGAAATAAAATAAAGTGCAAAATGATGGGGGGCTCCGAGCCGCCGGATTGGCCCGTGGCGCTCTGTGACCTCGCTCGTTCCCATTGGCTGGGGCAGAACGGATAGATATATGGCAGCATTTTAATGCTCTTGGCAGAGAGGCCTTTTTTTCAGGGGGGTGAGGTAGGGGGGGAGTGGGGGGTGGAGGGTCTGTAATTTCAGAGGGAGAGCGAAAGAGATAAAAAAGAGAGAAATACCAGGCATCTCCCTCATCTTGTCTGTCTGTTTCTCAGGGTTTTTTTTTCACATGTGGTGCTCGAATAGCCCTCTCGCCTTCTGATGTATCACCGAGGTGCGAAAAAAGGTGTGAGAAATTCATTTGGTCTCACATTGCCTAAATGCAATCTGTTTGTTTGCTGCCCGGAAGATATGTGATGCCATTTCTGTATGGAGCTACTTTTCCCAGCATAAAATATGCCCACTGGAAAGGGTGTAATTCCAAAAATAAAAAAAAACCCCATCAGGTGTAAAACTGAAAAATTCAACAGCAAAAAAATCCACCGAAACTAATTGCGGCCAACATGTTTTTGTGCATTTTTTTTTCCGAAGGCGTAGACCAACGTGACGCTATGAAGTCACATCACACCCCTTTGCAGCCAGTGGTAAATGTGGGATCTATATGCCAGTTCCTTAACCCTTTAAGGTGTAAGATGACAAATGTGATTAGAATGTTCCTAGCTGAACATTCTAATTCGCCACTGGTAATTGAAAGCAATGTTCTGGAACACTGACTTATAATTTTGAAAAAAACAAAGAAAGCCTTTTCTTCAAGGGATCAAAATGCATTTGAAAGCGTCTTTGTAGTTGTCACCGACTGTGCAGAGTATAGGACTAAATAAGTCTATAATCTGCACCTGAATAAATAGGCGCATGTGCAACATAATTTATTTGCAATCCAGTTCTCTTGACAAATGGTTAGATCTTAATTGATAATGGAAAGAACTTGAGAGAACAATGGATGATAAATGTGAACGAACGTTAAGCCTCTTGCTGGCTTTCTCTCACTCATTGGTCTTTATTTTTCATCTGTCTTTCTCTCATCTGTTCATTCCTCTCTCTCATCTGTCTCTATTATTCCCCTTTTCTCTCACTTAGTCACATTCTCTCTCTCCTGCTCTCTCACATATATATTTTTCTCTGTCTCTTTCTGTCTCCTAATCTCATTATCTCATCGGCTTGCTTCTCACTCTCTCGCTCTCTATCAGGCCTCTGTGTGTGTGTGCGTGTGCGTGTGTGCGTGTGTGTGTGTGTGTGTGTGTGTGTGTGTGTGTGTGTGTGTGCGTGTGCGTGTGTGTGTGCAGATGTGTAGCTAGCAATTCCAGGCCCCCTGAAAGAATATTGGTCTGGGCCCCATCCTATTAGTTTTTCTGTGTGGCCCCTCTTCAACTGTGGGCCCCTATTGACCGCCCTGTGTGTGTGTGTGTGTGTTGGAGGGGGGGTGGTGCAGGAAGTATGTTTTTCCCTGACGGCTTTGCGGTGAGAACCCCCACTCCTTCGCCCCCGCACCTCACCCCAGGGGCTCAGGTAGGACGAGGCGGTGGAGGTCACCTGTGGCCACGGCCACTTCCTCCTGTGCCTGTCTCACTTATTTGGCTCTCAGTAAAAGGCAAACCGGTCATCGGCATGAGAGACAGAGACAGAGCGAGAGGGAGAGAGAGAAAGTGTGAGAGAGACCGCAAAAAGGCCAAAGAAAAAGAGGGGGAAAAAAAGAAAAGAGAGGTGGAATGAGGACCGCTGGAATGGCCGGCGGTAAGTCTTCCATGTCTAAGCCTCTTTGCGGAAGCCTCCCTTTTGTCTTCAAACGGCAAGTCATTAAACACTAATCCCGCCACTGCTCCTAATCTGCGAGTCATGGAGCAGCAGTCCGGCTCTCCTAAAACCCGGCCTTTGTTGCTCCCCCGGTGGACTGGGGGGGGGGGGCTGTGTTCTGGTCAGGCGAGTCACGCTGGACATCCCCCCCCCCCCCAGCCCCCCAGCCCCCACCCCCCCTCCGCCTCAGTCCTGGTTCCCACCAATGAAAACCTCCCATCCGCCGATTCATAATAAAGTGCTTTTAATGAGTATTTTCACTCCTCTCAGGAGAAAGGCTAGCCTGCCCCGCCCAGGTTAGCCTAGCGCCCAGCGGCGCGTGACACACCGCCGTTGCCTGCGAGCTCGAAAAAGTGTTTCAGTCCCCATTCCTCCACCCCACCCCACTCCCAACCTCCCTCCACGCACCCCCCCCCCCCCCCCCCCCCCCCCCGACGCCACACATTCATTAAGACGCTCTAAAGCTCGCATTTGTTTTGATCACAAAGGTTGGGGATCTACCGTGCGTGTGACTCAGTTCAGCAACCCGACGGGTGAGTTTAGGGGATTTTCGGGAAACCGACAGGCATTTCCCTCCTCCTCGGAACACACTGTCAAACGAGCGGTCCGTATTTTAATTTTGGGGATTAAAAATAAGGGCAGGTTGGGATCGCTTTGGAAGCACCTCGTGTTTCGCTGTTTGCCAGCAGAGCCCTGTGTTGGGTGGGATGAACACGCCAGGAGATGTCTATGCTTGTGTGTGTGTGTGTGTGTGTGTGTGTGTGTGCATGTGTGCGTGCGTGTGTGTGTGTGCGTGTGTGTGTGTGTGCATATGTGTGTGTGAGAGTGTGTGTGTGTGTGTATATGTGTGTGAGAGTGTGTGTGAGTTTGCGGATGTTGGCAAATTTTTGGTGCTTCGGCTCACAGGCATGCCACTGTGGTTGCACGATCTACATCAGTTAAGTAACTTAATTTAATTTAAGTAAATTCACATCGAAAGGGCCGCAATGCAGTGAGTTGCAGGCACCTCACCAGTTGATTTTTACAGTGTCCTTTCGGTATTTAAAAACCGACTGCGCACGCAAAATGTCACCTTCATAAACAAACGGATTATTTTTTATAAATTGTGTTTATACAGTCAACACAGACAGTGTTCTCCTGTCCCCCTGAAGCGTTTGATGCCCGGTGTACGCCTTTATTTGGACACGGCGATTAAAGGCGCGCTGATGAGGGATCCGGGGCCAATGTTTGCGCCGGGAGCCTCTCGTCTTCAGCTCGGCTCGTTAGGCGGAGATTACCGCGAACAGGTGGACGGCCGGCCCACCGCGGGGCCAGAGGGGGAGCTCGGCTCTCATTGGCCGAGAGAGCAGCTGAGGACGGAGAGGTGATGCTCGCCGTGCTGCGCCGCACGCACACACACACACACAGACTCACACGCACACACAGACGCACACGCGCGCGCACACTCACACGCACACACACACACCTACTCAAACACACGCACTCACACACACACACATGCACACACGCACACACACTCACTCACACACACAGACGCACACGCACACACGCACACACACACTCACACACACACACAAACGCACACACACAGACGCACACACACACGCATGCACACGCCCTGTTCCGTTTCAGCCGCTGTTCAGGGAGGGGGAGGGGGTGGGGGGGGGGGGGTGTCGCCGTGGCGACTCTGAACGCGCTAATGAAAGCAGTTGCACATTCTTACGCACCGACGCTGTTTCCTTTTTTCTTTTCTTTTTTCTCTGAGGCCGATGTAACCGACAGATTGTTGGCTCGAGGGTGGGGGGGGGGGGGGGGGGGGCTGGGTAGCCTGCAAACGATCACACCTTCTCAGGTGGGATCCTCGTCGCCGAGGCAACAACGGACCGGCCAGCGGAGTCGACCATGAAACGCTCCTCCATTTTGTACATTTTCCCTTTGGCCCCCCCAGCCCCCTCGTCCACCACTGCTTGCAAATCCTTTTCATCCCCCCCCCCCCCCCCCCCCATGTTAATGACATGACAGATTTCAGGTCTGATCCCCCCCCCCCAGCTCGCCTCCCCCGCGGCACGACGGCCCGCTCCCCTGCCGACGGCCGGCGGCTAATGGAAGCCAGGCGCGGTTCAAACGCAATTAAGGCGCGCCGAATCGGCGGAACAACAAGCGGGCCGTTTAACCGCGCCGTAAACGCAGGTAAGGGGTCCCCCCCCCCCTTTTTTTAAGAGCCGTCTCTGGTTGCAGCCGCGCTGTCGAGTAAATAACGCTTAGCCGGCCCCCCCCCCCCCCCCCCGGTAAGGGTGACCCGGCCCCCGGGGACCCGCGGTGAGGTCTGTGGAGAGAGAGAGAGAGAGGGGGCCCCCCCCCCGTGCCAAAGGCCCCTGCAGTCCCCACCCCACGCCCCCCCCCCCCCCCCCCCCCGGCCCTGTGGGGTCAAGGGTCCATCTGTTAACCTTTACTAACCGTCCCGTGTCAGGGCCTATCAGGTAATTACAGGAGGAGGGCAGTCTAGGAATGACGGCATGTTATAAACAATTCTCCTGCGACAGTAGTCCTGCTACAACTTCCACTGCTGCTGCCGTAACTTCTACCATTACTATTACTACTGCTGCGGCTACTACTACCACTGCTACTACTACTACTACTACTACTACTATTAGCACTGTTACAACCACTGCTGTTTCTACTAATACTACACAGTAAAGTCTGATAAGGTATAATGACCCCACTTGAATCCCTAGTTTTGAAGTAACACTGACAGTTTTACAGTGTAGCATACTGTTCGTGCAACTACTTTTACGACAAACACTACCACTGCTTCTATAAATACGACCACTACTATGGCCGATAACAGCTGCATCTGTCCCCATTCTTCTAAAAAAACAGTTTTTTTTTTTTGTTGTTGTTTTTTTTTTTTTTCAGACCGTAGTGGGATTTGGGACTGAACATACTGATATAACACTGAATAAATTACGATTTTTTTCCCCTGTTGTGAAGACCGCAAACTTGTCGTTTTGAGCTTATGGTAACTTATGTATTGAGTTACACGTAAGAAATTCAATAGTCCCCGTGAACTATCTTCTTTGGCTTAAAAACAACATTAGAATTATCCCCAAGCACTACACAGCTGTTCTTTCTGGGATCCTATTAGGAGTTTCCACAATCATTTATATAAAATATTACATAGTTCATCTCAACCTTGGACTCAAAATAACTACTTTTCAAAAAAAGATTAATATTACATTTTAAAAGAATTAGTCTTCAGATGTTGTTAACTTAAAATGGGCCACTGAAATAAGAAAAAGGGGTCACTGGAAACAAAATAATTACCTCTCTATCACAAGGGATCTCTTAAAAAGGTCTTCTTTAACAATACGCGCGCAGTTTTACTTAATGGCACCAGAGCTTGTGTGCATTGTGGATTAATAATGATAAAATAGAGGACAGGTGTAATTTTGCTGAGGTCCTGCTGCTTTCCTCTCATTGGCCAGCAGTAATAATTTCGGGAAGCACAAATGTCTGGTGCATAAAATCAGCCCATTAATTCAAATTCTGATATTTGATATTTTTATATCTTCTCAATTGTTTTATGCAGAAAAGGGGTCTTTCGTGCTTTCGTGACACAACCTCTGCTCCGGTGGTTCCCAGCCCTGTTTCTGGAGACCTACCGTCCTGAAACGCCGTTTTTACTTCAACCCTAATTTGGCACACCTGACTCTTCCAATTAGCAGCTGAAGGAGATCCCCAGCTGTTGAATGAGGTGTGCTGAGGTGTCAGGGGTCGGAGTGAAAACCCGCAGGATGGTAGATCTCCAGGAACATGGTGGAGAATCACGACTCTGCTCCTTCGGAAAAAACCCAGGTATAGTGAACGAAACCTTGAGTAGTTTCCTCTCTGTCTTTGATCCTGTCTGAATACTGTTTCGCAGTACAATATTACAACGTGAGATCAGCCTTTCTTCACCATCCACCTTATTGTCAAAAGATTAGAGATTCTCAATGCCCTGTTAGAGCTCTTATGTCAATAATTTAAACACGTATTACCGTTCAGAATGAGGGCATATATTATCCTTGCATTTTTTTTTTACATTAATGAAGTCCTGAGGCACTACATGTGACGTCCTTGATTTATAGAATTGCTTTTAACTGAGGCTGGAAACCTCTCATGAATTAAGCCACACTTAAGAAATGAATGGAACCTAATGGCTTTTTGTGACTAGCTTATAGTTCAGGAAGAAAAGAACAAAGACATGATTCTATATTAGTGTAACATTTGAATGTTCTACAATACAAAAAGGAAAACAAGTTTTTGGTTGTCTATTATAAAATATTTTTTAACCCCCACATTAACAAATTGTGAAATAAGAAAATAAGCACAATTTGTTATGGTGAATGTGCAGTACTTTATTTTCATTTCAAACATAGCTTCCACACATCAATTAGTGAAATACAACTGGGTCATTATTTTAATATTTCAGATCTGTTTGCTGCTTTTATGTTTATTTACCACCATGATTTCAGTGCTTCTTAATTCATTCTCCTTGCAAAATTCTGAATTTTGCTGTTTATTTTGTGCTTTATTTTTTAAGTAAACATCTTAACAGAAAAAGATGAGATCTACACAAAAACCTGCCTTAAAAAAGTTTTAAATCCATTCATCCAACCATTAGGTAACCTGCTTCTTCCTGGTCAGGGTCATGAGGGCTGGAACCTATCCCAGCATGCATTAGGTGAGAGGCAGTGATACACCCTGGACAGGTTGCCAATTATTGCAAGCCACACACACCATTCACTCACAAACTCATACCTACGGGCAATTTAGACTCTCCAATTAACCAAACCTGCTTCTCTTTGGACAGTGGGATGAAAATGAGAAAACACGTGGAACACGGGGAGAACATGCAAACATGCAAAAAAAAAAAAGGGCCCCAGCTGAGATTCGAACCCAGGGACTAATTTGAAATGAGCCCATCTCTACTACCATTCCCCAGCAGAATGGGGGGGGGGTCACTTCCACTACACACATCCCCCCCCCACCCCCCCCCACCAGGAATCACTTACCTGCTCCTAACTCTCTTATGGAAGATGGAAATTGACCCGGTAACAGACGCTGCCGTTCAAAAGATCGATAGCCTAATCAGATCAGGTGTGGACCTGCAGCCTGTTTCTGGGTCAGAACTGTTCAAAAGTGATCATGTGCATGCTGCAGTTTATCATACACAGGCTCAGATGACTGAGGTAATTGACTGTCACTTAGAGGAGCAGCTCATTGTACTTTGCTCTGGCCAGCCATTCCTTTTTTTTTGGGGGGGGGGGGGGGGGGGGGGTAAGCCTATTCTTCCTGAACAGCAACAGAAACCGTGGGGGGGTGTTCCGAGCGGTGTTTACGTTGGGGAGCGGGGCCTTGGGCGATGACCTAAACAACAACGTTTTCATTTCACGACTGCTGTTGATCACTTGACAGAAGGAGGCAGCCACAAATGGGGCTAAGGGCGAGTGAAGTAGCACTCTCTCCCCCTCTCCTCGTGCGGACTCACACCTGCAGCTTCGCGCTGTGGCTACAAAGAAGCGTGCCATTTGTTTCCAGGGTAACCTGTCGGAGGCCAGAGGCCCACCAGGCAATCAGCTGCGCCCACCTTTGGCCATTCACTGAAATACACAACTGAAATGTCTCAACGCCTTGTGCTTAAATGAGCCAGGCTTAAATGACATGAGAGCAGCAAATATCAGGACAACAGTAAAAGACAGAGAACTTTATTTTGGAGGGTGTTGTAATCATATTCTTATTTTCGACAAACTGTGGTGAGCATAATATCTATATGCGCCTGAAGCAAGTGTGACAGAGGACAGAAACATTCCACTGAAACTGAACTTATCTTAAATTAACTTGATTAACTGGTTTAGTAAAAAAAAATTCAACATCAAAACAAAATTTTGGAATAAACGGCAGATATTCTTATAAATATGATTTGCCCTGAAAAAACATAACACCAGCCATCTTTTAAAATGCCAACATTTCATCTAAATTGATCAGCAGAATTGGTGAACATAATGGCTACTGTTTGTTGACGTTAATTTAATGTTGTATACTTAATGTCCCCACGTACAGACCAGAGACCGTAAAAAATACAGACTGGAGTATTGGTTACGACTGAACAGCTGAGTGGAAGGCGCTGTACTGGTTTCCCTCGTTCATTAGATATTTGAGCGCAGGTGTAAAAAGAATCGTTGCAGTACCGGACTTCGAATCCAGAGCGCACGACCACATTCTCACCCCGCCGCCTGTGTGTAGTGTGGAAAAGAAAGGGGACGCAGACTCCTCATCGCCTCGTCGCCAGCGGGAAATTAACCCTGGGAGCGTGCATCACTTCTTCCCCCTGCGTCATCGTGGCTTATCCTGAGCATTTCACAGTTTACACATTCCATAACCCCATTTACACAACCGGACCTCCGCTGGCGCAATTTACGCGCAATACGGCGAGTGCCTCGCATGCCAGCTTCCCTCGCGGGATTCAATCCCACAATGCTCGGGTGCAGAGTCCAGTTCCTGTGGCAGCCGGGCAGCACAGAAGCCCCCAAATCGGAGATGCCGAGATTGCTGTGGGCCTCTAACACGAGCCCCGGCCCTCGCCGCGCCATCGCTTGGAATATGGATCTTAACACCTCCAGTCTGAGTCCCTTCTTTCATTTCTCTCGCTCCTTCGCTCAGGTTGCTGATCAATTCACAGTCTCCGCGGGAGGTGCGAGACTCCTCGCTGCACTTCAAGATTGGCCAGAACAGGACATCGCCTATCCCATCCCCCCCAACACACAGCTGCAGTCGGGGCAGTTGCCTTCACTTTTCACCTTCGGGCATCGGCTCTGTTCCGCAGACGAGAGCGGCACTTTTAATCCGCCTCGTCTCTTTTCGCGCCGCTGTGATCCCATTAGCGCACGTGAAATAATCGGCCCCCGGACTGGGAAACAGCTGCACCGTTTGCGCCGCTGTGGGGCTGGACAGTTCGAGTCCCATCTCCCCGTACCCGTCGGAATGACGTAGGCCTACGCCTGCCTGTTTAGAACACTTCCGCGACAACAATGTTCTGGCATCTGAACGGCGTTTTCGCTTAGGCTTTCTTTGAAAAAACAAGACCAAATTCGCCCTTGTCACATTTAGACTATTTTACGCATCGATTCTGTGGCCAATAATTAATGTGGCTTTTTATGTTCTTCCTGAAATGAAAACATTGAAAACCTGGAATATACAGAAGGGTTTCTGATTCTTTTATTAAGGAAGGTACACAGACAGACACAAGACGAAGTTTTGGCCAAACCTAGCGTGAACTGTATTTATCTAAAACTTGGGGTAGGCCTGTGTGTTCTCCGGAAATTCTTGAGAGTCTGGCTATAAAAATGACTGGACAAAATAACGAGATATTTACGGTTTGTTTTCAAACCAAAACGAACTGTGATTTTAACATGGCGACCGAGGTATTTTTTTATTTACAATAGTTTCTACGTATAGTCATTCTCTTCTATCTACCTCTAAAGTGTTAGGACAACTAGTTAATAGGCAATGGCTGTTTCACATTCACGTTGGAACTGTTACTGCATATATGTGACAGAAAATCTTTTTTTGGAAATAAGGGTCATTATGAGCATGTTCACTGTGCATCTGCATCTGTTTCTCAGAAAATGAGAAATAAAAATGAGCTGTAAAAATGCCTCAGCCTGTGTCGCCAGTAGTTCAGTGTTAACACTTTAAGACAGAAATAGTTTCTGTATGAATACCAAATTACATTTCGTATTTTTTTCCCAAAGAAATCGAAGACAAACGAGCAAAAATATAAGCATACTGTATTCCCAAGACTGCAAATACTACTACTCCTACTACTACTAGTACTAGTAGTAGTAGTTGTAGTAGTAGTGGTAGTAGTAATAATAATAATAATAATAATAATAATAATAATAATAATAATAATAATAATAATAATAATAATAATATGACTTGGACACACACATATAGGGCCACACACACACACACACATATAGAGGCCACAGTACATGTACACTACATGTAAAGGCATGTATACCATGTCATCTCAAGTTTTACTGTTTTATTCAAAATATTTCACATTATTTGTGGTCAGTTTAAAATCATCAAGGATGTCATTGTGTCTGAGTCGTCTGTGTGTCCGTATGCGCCCGCGTCCATGGCTTTTTACAAGGGGTTTTAAAAAGGATAAGCAAATGTTTGCTCAAGGGGTAGCATCGCGTCTCTGAGTAGCCTAACTAACGCGTTGACTTGGAGACCACGATAACCATGCAGAAATGTCAGCTTCGTTTTATCGTTATTATGACTTCGCAACAGAGACGTCACCATTTAAACAATAAAAAATTCTCTCAAAGTTTCACCTGACAAATTTCAAGAAGTCCCTCGTCAGTAGTAAGCTACTGAATAACATTTTCTCACCAACTAAATAATAATGACGGAAACCTTTTTAGTAAATTTGGGATTAGAAACGGAATTTAAATGGAAATAAAAAGTACAAACAAACTAAAACGTATACATAAACTGTCACTCTACAAATATCAAACATAAGATTTGTGAGTTTAAGGGCCATAAATAATTATGTGGTTTATGCCACTAAAAAGGTGACCCTTTCTAAATTTTAACATTACATTTTTGCCGAGTGATGCATATTATCCAAATATGTAAATTTGGATGAAATAGCCATAAGTACAGTAGCCTGTTTAACACCTATATAGATCCGATACTGCCTAGTATTCTGGTTGAAGATGCGTTAATCCATATGTAGATATAATATCGTGCGTAACGGCACATAAAACTCACGTTTTTGTCAAAAGGATAGAGTTAATTTCTCAAGAAATGTTATAAACTGGTTTGCTGAGAGTTTGACACTTTCCGCTCGCGCCTTGCAATTGTACTTTCCCAAAATTCCAGTAGACGGCGCAAATGATTAAGCATTTGTTTCCACGGAGAAAAGTTCGTTTAAATATTTGCTCATTTTAAAATGTATACATTAGAATGAAAAATGTGAATTGTTTGATTTGGTATTTCGGGAAAGCATAAGGAGCACACAGACGTTCGAAATTTTATACATACAAGAAAACACTTTTTCTGACACCATTAAATCCCAAATACAGACGATGATACATCTAATGTTCACTATTCATTGCTGTACATAATGAAGGATAATTTACAAAAAATCCTATATTCTTACTACATCTGACCAGTAGCCAATTGCTTATCCGGGCCATTTAGTAAAACGTGACAATAACATTTTAAATCTTTTGATTTTTTCGGGTGCACATCTGACCCATAATGCGTTAACATTTATATTGCAATTATGAGAAATAGCTTCATTGATTATCTTTTACAAAGGCTACAGGTTCTCCTGTCTTAACCAGGAGCAGCCCAATATATTAAAAAAATAAAGACATGGCGACTTAATTGAACTGTATTTTACTTTGACAAAACTTGCCATTTCGCTGTCTCTTTAAGACATATTCTGCTTTAATATGAAAATGTTAAATATTCACAAGATGAGCGTGGCGGTTCAATAATGCAATTGCAGAGCCGACATCCTCGTGTAAAATCGCATAGGAATTCTCGCTATAGATACGTCGGAATTTGTTCGTCTCGTTACGCCATACCTTTCCACACGCGCAGCTCGATCTCGCACATGTGGTCAGACTGCTCGCGCTGACGAAGCGATGGAGAATTTCACTGCAGGCCGGGTCCTGCGAATTTCAACAAGTTTAGTCGGAGATTACCGCCGGGGCCGTAAAAACTGACCTCCGTTTGACTTTTGAACCGCACTAGCTGTTGTATTTAATACAGCCCAACAAGACAAGTTGAAATAATCGAAAAAGAACAAGAAATAGGCTGCGCTTATTTTGCTAAACTTCGTGACCAAGCAATGGTTAGCTTTTTGCTTTGTTATTTTTTAATGTAATTCTGCAAGACCACTGGCTTTTTACTGGTCAATAATATGCTCAGTTGCGACGGCAATTTGTAAACATAAACCGATCGTGTTCTTGGTATTTTGGTACACTTTAATGATAGATATAATAGCATGTTTTATGTACGACCTTGTTTCAAAACCGAGGAGATTTCAAACCCAGCATTAAGTTACGCAGCCTGTTTACCCTGCTCATTTTAAACTTGTCATGCGCGGATACAGCACTAGGAAATTTAAAACAATCACCAGGTAATAGCCGCAATAGTCCGTTCTACAGGTACTGTTCCATTTATAAAACAAATTAGACATTAAAACTTTCAAGTCAAGCGTATTGTGAACTTATTTGCAGCCAAATATAACTGCAATAATATTTTCAATTTAATTATCAGCAATTAACTAATCAGACGTTCCATGAGTAGTTGTAATTATACACTGACAATTGGAAAGAAAGTTATAAAAATGATATCTACTATTATAACGATAATTGTTGTGGGGGAACGCAGTTTGTTCCAAAAATAGGTCCTTAGTTTTGTGCTTTAACGGACCTTACAAGCGCCAATCGTTCACTGTTTTATAGATTCACTGAGCAACTCGATTACTTTATAATGGCAATCTGTTGGTAAGACTGCACTGCAGTATTACTGTTGCTACCCGTTTGGATTTGATTCAGTATTTGTAAAGTAGAATAGCCGTTTTCACATTGTAAGTCAAAACAAATTGCTACAAAAATATGATAACCTATTCCTCGCTTTAGTAGCGAGTGAATTTGAAAGATGCTCGCTCGGGTGCAATGGAAAAAAAGCGAAATTCAAAGTAATTTGAAAAAAAAAAAGATTTCAAATTAAACAATTCATTTTTGGCAATTAATATTGAACATTATATTCAATACAACAATCTGACACTGAATGTAATCCTACTTACCCACATATCCTCACATTTGTGAAATATAAACATAGCCTACTTGTTATACCCGAGGACGCGCACAATTAACCGAAAACTTCTGCCCGATAATATTTCCCCGTCATATTTGTTACGCACGCTGGTTCGAGTGCTCAAGACGAGAGATCAACGCTGTCTATCCTCCGCCTCGGACTGCTGTTGGGGGGGGTTTCATAGTCATTTCATGCTTGTAAATTTAGACGAAATACACCGCTGCACCACGACCACGACCACGGGGAACGTTGAACGTGCGAGGCTAGCATGATCTGATATGACATTCTTACTCGCTCCAAAGCGCTTTGATCGATGACAGATACCACATAGACAAACTTCACACACCTTGTCACATGGTCATTTAAATATACGAATAACGTGCTGTGCACTGTAGAATGACCCATGAAGTTAGACAAATTATTCCGATGTGTGGGAAGACGAAAAGTATTCTTCAAAGGAAATAAGTATGATATATGAAATGGCAATGGGTGAAAAACACCAGACTGCCCATTGGCGACGGACTCATATGCAACCACTATGGACACCAAAGGGAAATAGTACTCTTAAACAATCTTGGAAGTTAAAAAAAAAGTTTAACTCAAGTGTACTTTGTGAAAAACGCAAGACGTTGTCCTGCATAGTTTTGTGTTAATATTGTTTGTACAGTCTCCGATGGACGCGAAACCTATCTGATACCCTTTTCATATTTTCAGCTCGGGGTTTTTATAGGGAATTAAAACTACAAATAGGGGTATAGTTTTGACTACATGTGGACATACTGACATAGTTACACCATAATCCGGTTTAAACATGCATCGAAGTACAATATAGGTGCTTTAACTGGAATGCATATTTCCAGGCAAATGTGTCCGACGCGTTTGGTGTATATTTAATATGCACAATAAAAAGCACAACACAGTGTTAACAGTTTAAAACAGCTTCCATAGCCCATATAACCGCGCAAGATACATACACTTAATCATCGCATGCATATAGCCTACAAAACATGTACATATTATTCTTTATGCGCTGGACTGCTCTTATATATAAATGACATTAAACAGCTTCTGTCTGAGGCTGCTTATAACTATTTTTCTTTTCTGCAGTATTCTTCCCTTGAACCTCAGAACACAAGTTGATATAACGCTTGATACTGTAATTGATCATCTTTGTAACCAATTGAAGGTTAGCCTTACTGGGGTACGATTTCATTGGTCGTCGCCTTCGAGCTCCTGAAATCTTCCGCGAGTTGGACCGGTTCATTTCGCTCGCGTGAGGGGGGTGTGTGCGGAGCTGTGGCGCGCGCACAGAAAAAAAATTGATCACGGTGTCGCCAACACTCAGCTGACATGGAGCTTCAAAATCACAATCTTCCATGCTTCTGTTTGCGCCGTGCAGGAATCATACCAATACCCTAACGTTGGGCTGTCTTGTGTTATGGGGGGAAAAAAATGAAACGTTTGTTTAGTCATATTTCATATGAAATGAATCACGCACAAATATGTGGCAAACACCCAACTGCGGTTATAGCTTCACAGTACATGTATCATGTATCAGTGTAGAAAAAAATATATCGGTGACTTTGTCACATTTGAGTTTATGCTTTAATTGTGCAGTGTCCTCAGTAGACTGACAACTGTGACATTCACATTGTCATTAAAGGAAAGTGAATAACAAGCACAGCCCTTGCGTCAACAGTACAAACACATCATAAATCAGCGCGATGAAGCAAAATGACATTGATTTGTGATTCAGACTACACTCTTAAAATATCAGGAATACATTATGTACATCGGAATGAACAGTCAATAGTGAACTCAATATCTGGCTTGATCTGCGACGTTTGCAGACGTGTTTACTATGCAGGGCCAATAGTAATACTGTTTGTGAATAGAACTGTTTCTGATGTGGGCTAGAGATCAAATGTGTAGAAAACAAAGATAAAAGAGCGAGAGAGAAAACGAACATGATTATAAATACATCGCCTTTCTGCAGCTGAACACGCACTCTGCTCATCGTGGCTCTCCCATGGATTTTACTCCCCCTCTTGTGAGAACGACTTGATGCAGCCCATTGCATTGTGAAATACGCGACCTGTTATGGCCACCACTACTTCCGGGTTCCTGCATTCTGGTCCAGACCCACTTCTCTGCACCGCTCAAGACGCGTACATTGAACACGCCACGGGCGGGCAGCTCCGCGGCATCGATCGTGGCTCCTTTAAGAAAAACTAAGCCAGAAATATCACCCCACCTCTTCTTGATCTCATTCAGAGGCTTTTGCATTAAATAATCTGCTCAGGAACTGAGAGTGATCAAAGAAAGGAGAGAGCTTGATTTTTTTGCGCGTGCATCTGCGTGTTTAACATTTAGGGTTCCCCAACCCGGAGGAAGCGCACCGCGGATCATCATTCATTCTGTACTTTGACAACCTCGCTTTTGATTGACAGTTGGAGTGGCGAAAAGCCATGGGACTCGCTGGTTTTGTCTGAGGGGCATTTCAATTGCCTACTGGTTTGGAAACGAAGATTTGTTCCCTCCACGTCCAGGCTGAGAGCGAAGGAGCTATTTTCGCTGCCGTGTAATGTTTTACCTTTAGCTGAACTGGGAGCTGAAGGTTCTGGGCTCGTCCGCCGAAGGAAACACACGGGATTTTGAATCTCGCTTTTGGAGTTTACGCGCTTACTTCCCTTCACCCTGGCCTCTTAGGAGATATCTAAAGTCAGTGGAAGAACAGGGCGCGAGGAAGGCCGATGGCGCAAAGGGTACGTATTCTGAAAAGTTTCAGCAACTCGCATATAACACTGATACGTGGCTGATGACAGACCTTACTTTTTCTCCATCTGAATGGCATTTTGACTGTCTTATATTTGTGTTCCATTTGAAAAATAAAATTAAATAGGCTCGAATTATACGTGCGCTCATGTTTTATTATTTTATTTACACCTGGTAAACAACCTAACACCAAATAGCTTATTCTTGAAATATCCCAGTATTGGGCATATTAACATTAGGAACAGATACTGTATTGAAGGGAAATATGTGTAACATTGCATTTTTTTTTACTGTAACGGCTTAGGAAAGTCCACTTTCATCACTAGAATTTACCAAAAGCTCTATTTTTTTTAAACAGTTTACTTCTCCTCGGTTAAATCACTTGATCTGAGTGGCTTTTCGTGGTAATTCGTGTTTCAACACGTATGCTGAATAAAGTAGCCTATCTGAACAATATCAGTTTATCTAATTGGACTGCTCAAAACTAAGTACATTCAAAACTCTCATGCCAGCATTATATTGTATGTTGCAGTCATGTACCTTTCATTACACGACTGCTTCATACATTTTGAGTCAATGTGTAGTTTTCAGTTTTGTGTGTCTTAGTTTACACAAAGTTTAAGCGCACTGTAAAGAAGGTCAAACGCCTGCCTGCCTGTGCCCTATTTATACCATTTGCTAGCGTCGGAGTGACTGAATTAGGCTTCTCCGGAGGCTTTTAACACCTTTACGGTTTTCGGGCATAAATGTGTTAATTCTCCTTCTCACTTTCTGTGTTATTTCCTCGTCACGTTTGAACATGAATAATTTAACTTTAAGTATTAAGTGTAATTTCATGCCGATTTGGTCAACAGAACATGCAATACACGCGACATTGTTTTGCGTAAATGTCAAAGTATTGTACAGCAAGACTGCAGAGAACTGCTATTCAATATTTGTGTTTAAATTCCGTGTTGATCTACATCAGCATTACCACACGTTACTCCACTGTACGTATGTGACTTGAAAATACACGAAACACTAAAGGCTGGCTTTATCTTTAGTTAGAAAATATTTGGATTGACAACCTATACTTACACATCTCAAAATCACAGGCAGTGTCAAAATGAAATGCTTAAACATAGCGAGATCATCTCATATGAACCTTATGTTAAGATTATTATTGCAGCACGTATTTACAGCGCAGTTATTTTCATATTAATGTAAATTACTGCAGTTATGCGAACATTCGTGTGATCCTCACCTCCAGCAATTTATACAGTCCAAAAAAAAAAAAAAAAAAAAACCCAAAACAAAACCTCAATGAACTATTCCTGGGTTTGATATCGTGAACGGAACAGTACTTCTTGTGAACTGTTTACGTACAGGAGAGAAGTCAAACATTGGTATTAATAATGGTATGCAGTGCCATTGATAAGTTGCAAGTTGTTACCCAAGTTGCAGAGGATACACGCAGCTTAATTATGCACTTTTGATGTGCGACAACGCTAACCTTTTCTTGCATTCATTGCATCTTAAATTCCACTTTATTTAAGGAGTCATAAGAGATTGCTTAAAATAATCTGGGAATGACATCATTGCAACATATACGTTTTCCTGTACTTAGATTATTATCATTATTATTAGTAGTAGAAGTATTAGTATTATTTTGACATTTTTCTTTGCTTGTGTGCAGTACGAAGATTTACCGCATTATGGAATGGACGGCGTAGGACTCCCGACCACGATGTATGGGGACCATCACGCGGCCAGATCCATGCAGGCTGTTCACCTGAATCATGGCCCCCAGCTACATTCTCACCAGTACCCGCACTCAGCCCACAACGCTATGCCGCCCAGTATGGGCTCCTCGGTGAACGACGCTTTAAAAAGAGATAAAGATTCCATTTACGGGTAGGTTTAGCGCGACATTTCCCACGTTTTTTCACGTGTATTGCGCCGGGATGGGAGGGGGGTGAGTGGGTGGATGGGGGGAGAATAATAGAAAACCGATCGTTTGAAGATGTTCTTAGTCTGCCGTGAAGTTGAGTTTTTCAAGGGAGAGAATAAAGTTATTCAAACACCGGAACATAACGCCATGTTACAGCTGGTAACAAAGCAAACAAACATGTAAAAACAAATAAATGAAAGCCCTGTTCCGTAGTCCTCGTTTCGGCCTTTTATAATTTTCTATTCAATATTTTTGAAAATACCTTTTGTTGTTTATTGGTTCTATAAATTATTTTTTGGTGTGAATCATACTGCATATTTTTGCTGTGAGTTGAACTAACTGTGCAGTTAGTAACTGTATAATCGCTGCAGCCTTTTGTTTTGTAGAATTCAGACTACTGAAACGCGTTACTTGTCATATTCTATTTCCAGTCAACATGTAGGCCTAGATTTTTTTTTGTAAGGAAAGTTTTAAATTTACGTTTCCCAAATTAGCCCTGCCCCTGTGTAATGAGCGTCTTTAGTAAAAACATGTTTTGAAACCACATATTTTATTTGCATATAAATGTAATTAGTGAATATGTCCTGGTTGTCTTTATTAGAGAATTGCTCAGTATTTAGTTGCGCCCAAACCTAAAGTCAAATCGAAATAAAAATAAAGAAAAAATATATAGCGCTTGTATTTCTTTTTAATTAAAATGCATGGCTATAGAAAAGTGAAAAGGGCTGAAACATGTTGAACATATTATGTGTATATAGTTTTAATGCAAGTTTGAGCGCCTTGGGGGCTCGCGCCGTAAATGCGGGAGCATCTTTCCTGCTCGTGACTATCGCACTAAAAATGGCATCTGTACATTTCACAGTTTAAAATTGCGAACAGGGGATTTATTTCATGCGTTAAAATGTTTAAAAACTTGCCAAAGGGAGACATCGGGGGAGGTACGAAGAGGGAGGGAAAGAAACCATTGCTCAACATGGCTAGGCTACCATTGATTGAAATAACTGTCATTATATCGCTCTGTTCCGCTAAAAAAAAACAGTAATTATATTGACAGTTTTATGTTTGTAATACGAATTTGTTCGCCGTTTACAATTGTTGACGAAAGAACATCTTTGTACAAGGTGGGAGAGGGCGGCGGCCCTCTTAAACTCACGGGCGTTTTCCCTGGAACGCGCGGCGAATCTTACGGTTATGTTTTCTTCGCAGGCACCCGCTCTTTCCTCTCCTAGCACTGATTTTTGAAAAATGTGAATTAGCAACCTGCACGCCGAGAGAACCGGGGGTTGCGGGAGGTGACGTGTGTTCGTCTGAATCTTTCAATGAAGACATAGCAGTATTCGCAAAACAGGTTAGAGAATGTATTCCTGCATGTTTTTCGTTGTGATTTTCTTTTGTTTACCAAAAACGTTACTAATATTCACGTCGACGACATTGCCAAGCCTGTGCTCGCAGTAGCATAGCCCCGTGTATGCATGTTTCAAAGAAAATAATCAGGCTTAATTTTCTTAATGGAATATTATTGCTGTTCAGAACTGTTTATTTGGACCACAATAACAATGACAAATGGTATAAAAAGACATGAATAATAAGCATCTACTAAGAATAGATTGTGCTCTGGATTTATATTAGGCTACTTTTCAACAAATTATCTTGAAAAATATTTTCCTCTTGCTTTAGATTCGAGCAGAAAAACCTTTATTTTCATCGAACCCAGAACTGGATAATTTGGTAAGCATACAGTTGAATTCTTCTGCTGAATTGATTGTTGGGGAGAATAATTCTAAATCCGGCCATCTTATATTTAGCTATAAAATGTAATTTTAACCTGGAAATATTTGATTAAACTTTCATGTCATTGAGCGAAGTTTACATAAGCAATGGGCGTTCAGGGCATCAAGTTCAAATCGGATAGTTCGATTGAATGGTCCCCTTAGTGGTCACCACGGACATCCGTCTGCTTTGTCACCATTGGAAAGCTGTCAGCTGTCTGCAAGCCATAATTTTACTTCAGAGAAAAGTTTGATAAAGACATTTATTGTACTTCTGTTAACTCCAGTCTTATCGCCGCCAGACTGTTTAATAACCGACGAGATTCAAATAGGCCCCCATTTACCCCAGTGTACTTTCTGACCGAGAAACCAAGCGGTTCAATTATTATAGTTTTGGGTGACAATTTTAATGATTGTAATTTGTAGGGAAAGGAAAAGTAAATAAGCATCGCGATAACAGTCCAACAACTTCTGTTACAGACCTGTTTAACTTACAATACCATAAATTATTACATCATGTGTGTAATTGGTTGGGAGTCACAGACAATATGCCTAACTTGTTTGCATTTTTAAACGTTTTTGTCTTATTCGGCTTATTAATTAATTTTATGTACGCTAAACTTTTTTTTCAGATGATACAAGCAATTCAAGTATTACGATTCCATCTATTGGAGCTGGAGAAGGTAATTTTCCATACTTATTTGATAGTTTTGCAGTTCAGACCTGTGGGATACATTTGCATAAATGTCTTTTTTTTCTAGTCTGTTGTAATTAGTGTCAAAACCAATCTTGGCGCCCATTTCATCCCGAAGTTTAATTAAATTTGAGGCTGCTTAAAACTGCAGAAACTGCCTATCCCTGAGAAATAATCTCGACTATGATTCCGCGGTGACATTTATGGTGCATTTTGAGGGACTCTTTAATTGCACTACAATGGCGATCTGACCTTGTGTTTCAGTAACGAATTTAAGCCGAGCCTAAGATATATTTTTCGGCTTGGTTGTACGTGGCGAGTTCACTTGTCATTGAAGTGAACAAAGGTATTTGTGAAAGAATCGATAGAAATTCGAAACTCTTTGAAGTGCCGCATTTGGGATGAACTAATGGACAAAGCACAATAGCGGTTAGATTGTGTACACCCCTTATATTGTGCAAAGCCCCATATCTCAACTGGATATATTTCCTGCACATATGTTTACTTGATACAATAGCCTATTTGCATATAAGATACAGCGTAACAAATACTTTCAGAATTAACGTGTCATTGGCGATTAATGGGTGTCATTGCGCAAATTAGTAATAAAAGCGTAATCGCTATTTTTGTACTGTATTTTTGTAAATATTGAGGTTCATGTGATAATATGAAAATTTCTGTACAACACATTAGGACAGTCTTGATGCCCAGTGAGGGGTGCTAATGCAATAACTATACGAAATTAAACAGTTTACCTTAAATGTCATTCAAACATGTCAGCCCCTCTAACGGTCACAGCCCGGGGAGCGTATACGCATTTAGCACGGGTGTTGAATGCGTCGCAGTCAGAGAGTCTTCTTGTCACTGTCAATTTTCCGCGATATCTCTATTCTGCACGAAAGTGAAGTTATTCCAAATTCAGGATGCGCGTGGCAGCCTTCAGAGGACTGCGGCACCACTTCCGCTATTTTGAACTTTTTCCATGTCAAAAGGTCTGGTTGCGCTTGTCAGTGTGCTGTAATGTCCTTTTGTGATTGTAGTATTTTTTGTTCTTCCCATTGTGTCTATAGGTGCACGAACTCTGTGACAATTTTTGCCATCGGTATATTAGCTGCTTGAAAGGAAAGATGCCCATTGACTTGGTCATAGACGACAGAGAAGGTGGATCAAAATCAGATAGCGAAGACATCACAAGATCATCGGGGAACCTTGATCAGGTATGTGAAGTAGTTTATCCGCGTTGGTAGCATGCATTTAGATAATCTTTTGGGTCTCTGCCAATTGCTATGTAACTTTGTTGCTTTTTAAAATCGTGATTACATTTGTTTTTAATGAATGGCTTTGTTAACGTTTTCCGTGAACCGATTTAAAGAGATTATGCAGTGAAGCCTAGGCATGGCACGTGAGCATGGCACGTGTTTTTACTGTTTTTGCTCGGTTGTAGCAAAATTCTGATTCAAAAATGCGTTTGGATGAAAATTTCAGTGAAATGATCCAAGCCGAGTTTGTGATATGAACAGAGCAACTCTGGGGAGGAGTCTGTGGTCCTTGTGCGTCTCGAATTTTCTCCTGCTGTTTGCGCATTAGTTGTCTTGTCAGTATTTTTCCTTAGACTTGAGCGCACATTGCTTATCCAGAGGATTTTTCGCCTTTGCGCACTGGCTGATAACATTCCAGTTGCAGCCCATTAAAATCAGTTTACGTTTGTAAAATCTCCGTCAAGATTAACCTAAGAAATAGTTTTTGATTACAATGAGCGGAATGCGTATTACACATTAGCGTAGGGCATAAAGTACTACGTATGCACCCCACAGGTCACACTTTGTGTAGTTGTAAGATTGTGTTGTCTTTACAGAGAAAATGCAGTTTTTAAAAGCACTGTAGATGGTATCTAACAGTGTTATCCGAACATGTTTTTTTTGGGCTTTGTGTATATGTATATAGGCCCTACTTGTATGTGTGTAAACGTTGCCTTGTAAAAAGCTTTATATTTTTTGGCTATAAATTTCTTGTGATAGGATTACTAAATAGAAACGCCTTAGCGTTCAAGCAAATGGATGAAGTACACCTGCATCAAAAGCAATGAGGCGACTCGGCTAAATAATTTAAATCCACGAACTTCCATATGGTTGAATGGTCGACAGGAGACACGCTCTAATTATACTGCGCTTCTGTTACGATAGTTAGCTAATGCTTTTATATAATGAAGTGAAAAGCTTGGCGTAAATACCATTCATTACTTAACTGGAACGACCTCTCATTAGCGGCCGCCTTCATTTCAGTTTTTATATGCATTATGACCGTGAGTTAATCAGTAAAATAAAATAATAATAAAATAAAATATAATTGAATTAACAAGAAGGAGAACAAATTCGACTTTTTGTAGACCGACAGTAGCCTACCGAGTGCTCAATTGAGAAGTGAAGAAATTGTCTCTTAACTTTTTATATTTTGTTTTTTTTTTCTTCTTCAAATTTGACGGCTTATAAAGAATCTTAAACGATCGAAATAGACTTTCTGAAGACTCTAGGGTTCAAATGTATATGAAGCTATTTGAGCAAATTATGGTGTGCTCGAGGGCAGGGAATCAGATCATTAATTGACTTTAAGATTAAGACATGCCCTAATTTTCCCCATGATACGCCTAAATATTGAGGCCAAAATGTTACATGTTTACCGCCTAAATCCACCAGGCAATACACAGAAAATCGTACATTTAAGTCACTAAGAAGCAAAAAGTAGGCCTGTGGATATTTTCGCTGTCCATACATGTTTACGGTTTACTTAAAGAAAGAGCATTGAACGCAGTAGGGCCAGCTAGAAATTCTATAGGCCTACTCGCTATGGAATACTTGACTTCACCAGATATGCATACAGAGTAATGCTTACAGAAGCCTTTATGTTGTTTTTACACAAAGGCTGGCGTTGTTCTCGCCCATGGTTGATCACAAGCAGAAATATATTTATGGTGTTTAGGTTCATTATCGTTTTTAGAATGAGCTTCTAGGGTTTTCTACTGTTAAAGCGGCGTCCTTGGTTTTAGCTGATTATCTCTTTCACCGTGTATTTTTTAACGTTAGCCTATGTCCCCGGGACCTAACTTGTAGTGGACTTGAGAAAAATGCTCTTTGTTAAACTCCCGAATAGGGGTATCAAGGTCGACTTGCTTACTGATAAACAAATTTATTCAAGAAAATGCAGATGAAGATTCAATAAATATACACATTTAAAAATCACGGAGAAAACTCGCGAAAAGGTGTCTCGACGCCAGGGCACACTTGAAACAAAGTAATAGTAGACCCCTTACTTTTTTCCCCTTTTTCTTTCTTTTTTTTTTGCAACGCAAATGTTTTAATATCTGAAGCTGTGAGTAGTGAGTTGGCGAAAGATGTGGCTCCTCCCAGCGAAAAGAGCACAGCGCGGTGCGAAGGTGAAAAAGTCAGACCCTCTCTTCTCGTTCCTGAATGCGGCCAAGCCAGTTTAAGACCATGTTGTGTACTTCAGGGAGCGTAGATAAATGCATAGCCCCCTCAGGTGCTCTGCGAGCCGGAGTGACTGGTTATAGCCGTTTAACCCTTTCATTGCGAAGTCCCTTCGATAGATAGACAGATAGATACAGAGAGAGCGGGAGAGCGCACTAAAAACATAATTGTTTACATAGTTGCGAAATGTCACTTGAATTGAGTAAAAGAAAAGCAACCTCTCGCTCATTACCAGAGTGTAGTAGCTATAATTAAAAAAATGAATAAGATGGGATACGCCAAAATGACTGTGGAGTTGGTCGTTTTCCTTTACTTATGGTAGCCCTACCCCATACCCTGGCAACGCTCTCCTGGCGACCGATTGATTTCAGTGCACGTGCGCTGTCACAGCCTCAACACAGTGAGGAGGAATAACGACTCAATGTTCCCAAGAAAATGATAACATGCTGTATTTATTTTAAGCTTGGTTTTTTACAATCAGAATTAACAAGGGCCAAATGTATTTTTGACCAGTGTGGTTAAGATTAAAGTCATTTTAGTTTAAAAAAAAAAATTGCAAGCAGTTTTTCTTAACGACTAACACAACTTCGAAAGGCCTTCAAATGGAAAATTCCACCTTAGGATCAGTGCCTCGGGATTCCATGCTTCTGTGAGCGTTTTGTGAGATTTTTTTTTTTGAAAGGATTATAATACTGGCCGAAAATGTCGATGTAGCAATGCCTTCTGTCAGTAGGTATTTTCCTGGTTTTGTAAAGTTTTTTTTTTTTTTTTTGGTTGTACACATGGTCACCACTTGAATCCTCCTGAAAGCTGTACGATGC
>CM045884.1:5423944-5476444 GCA_025169545.1 Anguilla japonica
ACACACACACACCCACCTACAAATACACACTCACACACACACGCGCACACACACACACACACAAAACCATTCTGCAAAAAAATAGGTCCCTTTCTACCTCCTTGCATAACTGACCCTCGCCCCCCTTTCTCTTTCTACCAAGCCATAAGTGAAACGCGTATTTAAAAGACACACACACACACACACACACACACACACAAAAAAGCGGAATTGAAAACAGCATCATCAGTTAAGGTGCTAGCTCCCTTATCCTCTCCTTTTCACGGAAAAGGCTTCACCCGGGGATAAGTGGCAACATCTGTTTTGTGTTCAATGGGTACAAGTAGGCCCCCGCGTGGGGGTCTGAGTGCGCGCAGGCCGGGCCGGGCCCATTGTTCGGGCCACTTCTCATTATTTGTGTGTCTAACCCACTTGCTGCTCGCCATCCGTCCAACAGCTGACACTGGAGCACCGCTCCAGACGCGCGCGGGCTTGATTGCCAAACGGGCTTATTTTTAAAACTCCTTATTTGGTTTTCATTATGACTTGGTGGGGGCCTGGAGTGCATAATCTTCCTCCCTCCCTCTCTCTTCCTCTCTGTCTCTCTTCCTCTCAGACACAAACACACACACACACACACACACACACACACACGCGCGCACACACAGCTAGCCTGGATATAAGCTGAGGTTCGACCACTGTCCTCACACCTCGACTCTGCAGGCCCAGCTCTGTGTGCAGTGGAACTCTCCTGAGCCCAGTGCGCTAGCTTAGCTTAGCATTCTGTTTTTTTAATTTTTTTTTTAGCATTTCATTTGATTTTTCGGTTTGTTTGGCAGATTTATTTATTTATATAATTATCTTTCTTGAAAACAGTGGACCATGGCTTATTTCTCGCTGGTAATGTTGTTCCACTCTCATGGTGTCTATCTTACTTTTTCTCTTTCTTGCTCTTATGTACTCTTTCTTTCTGTGTTCTATCTTTATTTCTTTCTTTCTTCCTCCTGACCCCCTCTCTCTGTCTCTCTGATTTAAATCACAGCCTTTGCAGAATTTAAATGACTTGCAGTCCACTCTGTTTTGGACTAGACAAGCATCAGTCGTGGTTTGCTCGAGGAATCAGAATGCTGACGATATGTTTGATATCTTATGCTCATCGAAAATGAGGTTAAGGAAATCGTTTCTAATTCATATAGACTGCTGATTTTACTTAGATATACATTTTGACATGAATGTGTATTTATGTGTGTATGTATGTATTTTAAAATGTATTGTAGTGTATATATTTTTATTGCAGAAACATGGTTTTGGAGTATCTATGTTTCCTGTGTTCTGTGAAACTGTGCTAGTGCACAGTGAGATACACACTGTGAGCTTGGTCTGTGAGGCTGTGCTTGTGCACAGTGAGATACACACTGTGCTGTGCTTGTGGTCTGTGAGGCTGTGCTTGTGCACAGTGAGATACACACTGTGCTGTCCCTGTGTTCTGTGAGGCTGTGCTTGTGCACAGTGAGATACACACTGTGCTGTGCTTGTGGTCTGTGAGGCTGTGCTAGTGAGATACGCACTGTGAGCCCTGTGTTCTGTGAGGCTGTGCTTGTGTACAGTGAGATACACACTGTGCTGTGCTTGTGGGCTGTGCTATTACGCAGTGAGCTGTGCTCTGAGAGGCTGTGCCGGTACGCAGTGAGCTACTCACTGTGCTGTCCCCGTGTTCTGTCTAGCTGTGCTAGAACGCAGTGAGCTATGTACTGTGCTGTCCCTGTGTTCTGCGAGGCTGTGCTAGCACACAGTGAGCTGTGTTCTGTGAGGCTGTGCCGGTACACAGTGAGCTATGCACTGTACTAGGCACTGTGCTGTGCCTGTGTTCTGTTAGACTGTGCTAGCAACCAGTGAGCTGTGTTCTGTGAGGCTGTGCTGGTACGCAGTGACCTACGCACTGCGCTGTCTCTGTGTTCTGAGAGGCTGTGCAGGTACGCAGTGACCTACGCACTGCGCTGTCTCTGTGCTCTGAGAGGCTGTGCAGGTACGCAGTGACCTAAGCACTGCGCTGTCTCTGTGCTCTGAGAGGCTGTGCTAGTACACAGTGACCTAAGCACTGCGCTGTCTCTGTGTTCAGAGAGGCTGTGCAGGTACGCAGTGACCTACGCACTGCGCTGTCCCCGTGTCCTGTGCGCTGACTCTCTCCTCTGTTCCCCGCAGACTTCATGGAACAGGGATCACGATGACACGGCGTCCATACGCTCCGGCGGAACTCCAGGGCCCTCGAGCGGGGGCCACACATCACACAGCGGGGACAACAGCAGCGAGCAAGGTAAGGACCGACCGGGATGGGGCGGGACGGGACGGGGGGGGCGTCCCCCAATCAGGGACGGTCCCATCGGGGTGTCACGAGGCCTCTGGTGTCTTCATCGCGAGCAGGAACAAAGAGGCGGAGAGGAAAGGAAAACAGATGTTGTGGAAAAAAAACGACGAGAAGGTCGTCCCGCTTGAGGTCTGTGCAGAATCTGTCAGCTGTTAGTGACAGGCCGCCCTTAATGAGACGGATCGTGGTCCCGCAGTCCCGCCCTTTCCAGACAGGGTGCTTTTGAGCGAATCTTTGGTGATGGCGGCAAAAAAAAAAAAATGTTTGATGCGATGGACTGAACTGAACTGTCAGCATACAGTATTGTTTTCAGTGTTTTGCATGAGGCAGTCTGGATTGTTGTAATTTAGACTGAGATACAGTGCACGGAAGATGCAAATAGACACACTTCAAAGGCAAAAAGGAAAATCCTTGTTTTGTCACATAAATTAAGACGCGACCTTCCTGCTGCATCCCCCCCTCCCCGCGCTCTCAAGTTCTAAGATGATTTTACTTGAATCTGAAGTTCTAATTCCAGCCATCCATGAAGAAAAAATCCCATTTTTATTTTTTCCAAAAAAAAAAAGAGCAACAACGTGGTAAAGACTCGGTAGCCAAAAAAGAAAAAAAGAAAAAAGAAAACCCCTTCGAAAACGTGGCCTGTGATTGGCTGCCAGCTGGCTGGCTGGCCGTGAACCGAACCCCAGCGCTTATCATTTGGCACGATGCTTGTCTGTCTCTGGCGAGCGAGCGAGGAGGCTCGAACAAACTGTGGCAGAAAAAAAAGCAAAGCTCATTTATTATTGGGGGGGGGGGGGGACGGGGGGGCGGGGGGGGCGTCCGGGCGGGGCCGCTGCGGACCTCGGCTTCGGGCTGGCCGGGCCGGGCCGAACGGCTGAGGGCAGAAAGGACCGCGTTATGTTTCAGATGACTGAGCAACGATTTATATACCAGCGCTCTGTCTTTCTGCTCTCTCTCCTTTTTTTTACACGAGGAAGGAGAGCAGTGGCGGGGAGGGTGTGGGGCAGGGGTGTGGGGGTTGGGTGGGGGGGGGGGGGGGGGGGACAGTGCCTTGCCCCCTCGGAGGGGGAGTCAGATGCCTGGTGACTAATGGCCCAGACGCAATGCCCGGCTCTGATTGGCCGCCTTAATGAGCACGCTCTGTGCCGAGTTGGGGCTCCTGCCCGCCCTGACCTTTTGCTCTTTATTGACCAAACTGACACTTCATTTTTCACATATTTCCAATTATAGCCCCAGCTTTAATGTGGCCCCGGCTTTAATGTGGCCCCAGCTCTTGTCCTCTCAGACCCCTGCCTCTTGTCTGTTCTGTAAGCCAGACAGAGAGATAAACGGCAGAAAGGAAAGATAGAAAAAGCCCTGCAATGTGTGTGTGTGTGTGTTTGTGTGAGTGTGATGTGTGTGTGTGTGTGTGTGTGTGTGTGTGTGTGTGAGTGTGTGAGTGTGTGTGTGTGTGTGTGTGTGTGTGCGTGTGCGTGTGTGTGTTAGGGTGTGTGTGTGTTTGAGTGTATGTGTGTGTGTTTGTACGTGTGTGTGTGTGTGTGTGTGTGTGTGTGTGTGAGTGTGTGCGTGTGTGAGTGAGTGTGTGTGTGTGTGAGTGTGTGTGAGTGTGTGTCGGTGTGTGTGTGTGTGTGTGTGTGTGTGTTTGAGTGTATGTGTGTGTGTTTGTGCGTGTGTGTGTATGTGTGTGTGTGTGTGCGTCTGTGTCTATTTGAGTGTGTGTGTATGCGTGTGCATATGTATGTGTGTGTGCCCATTCACATGAAGGCCGATTTAAAGTAGTACCACACTAGCACATGGTATCGCATTTAAATGTGTTTGATCACATGTCAAAAGCTTGTAGGTTCAGACTCTCCATGTTGTTCTGCCTTGAAACATCTACACCCCACCGCTGGCTTGCGCTAACCGAAAATGCACCAATTAATATATTTAAGTATAACACCTGGGGCCTTTTTTCCACACAAATCACAGTCAAACAATTACTGGCTAACGGCACAATGAAGGGTGTCAGTAAGTCAAGTGTCACCGATGAATTATTGTTCTGATTGAGCTTGCCGTTACCAGTTGGCAAACACAGCGTCGCCGTTTTTTTTCCCGCCCTTGCCAACGCTGCCATACTTTTTATTACTCTTGCATCTTGCTGTCATTCTTTCTATCGTTCTTTCTTTCTCTGTCTTCTCTCTCTGTCTCTCCCTCCCTTTCTTCCCATCTCTCTCTCTCTCTCCCACCCTCTCTCCCTTGCTCTCTCTCTCCCACACTCTCTCCCTCTCTCCCACACTCCCCCCCCCCCTCTCTCCCCCACCCTCCCTCTCTGTCTCTCCCATCCTCTCGTTCCCTCTCTCCTCTCTCCCTTTTTCTCTCTCTCTCTCTCCCACCTTCTCTCCCATCTCTCCTCTCTCTCTCTCGCTCTTTCTCTCACTCTCAGTCCCAGCTGACCTTTATCGTTTCCACTTATTTTGGCAGTGAAGCAGGTTATGCCTCTCAGTCTCCTTTCTGTCCGTCCATGCAGACCTAATGAATATCAGTCTGCCCCTTCGAACCCGGACCCTGGGTCCTATCCTTCCACCTTGCCCACTGAGGGACACTTATTATCATTTTTTTGGGATGGAAATTATCGATTACCGTGTCATTATTATTATTTTTTGATTTGATTTAAATTTGAAATGAATAAAAATGTGAAAACTCTTAAAAGGCTGCCGTGGCTTGAGAAATCAGCCCCTGGTAAAGTGAAGTCATTTTGATTGGCTGACAACACGCTGAGGAAACAGGCCTTATGAGACTGCGTCATAAGCACTTTGATCGTCCGACCAAACACGTTCCCTGGGTTTTTTTTCCCCCCCCCCTCCCGTTTTCGTAGAACCACCATAAAAGCCTTTTTTAACAAGTTGTACGCTCAACAGTCTTTTAATGCGTAAGTACCTAAGTACTAAAACAAAAAAAAACAAAAAAAACTTTCTTTTTTGGAAATAATCCCGGCGATCTCTGAGCGGCGAAGTTGACGATAGCCGCGCTTCTTCGCCGTTTATCCCTGGATACGCCCAGCGAACTGCAGGAAGCCTGAGCTGCCTTCTCCTCCAAAGCCCCGAAATAACGACGTCTCTTCAGCCGCGCAGTTTCCCGCTAAGTGCCGTGCTTTATGCTCGGCGGTTCCACAAAACGCACGTCCGCTGAGCTCCCCAATATCACCTCCTCTCTGCCCCATTACCATTGTTCTTATAACACCTGTGTGTTATCTGATTTAAATTGCTTGCTTGTTTTTTTTTTTTTTTTAGTTCTGCGGTTCAGTGTGTACGATCCGTCAGGCTGCCCACGTCATGACCTGGCGCTGTTGCCGTTCGGCTTCTTCCTGTGTGACTGTTAGTTACTCCACAAGGGCAATGCTGTGCTGTGCACCTTTTTTAAAGGATTCACTAGGGAAACGCACCACCCCCCCCCATCCCTTTTTAATTAGTCCAGGTCTATTACTCAGATATTCCGTTCCTTGGTCAGTTACATATCTTTCCTGTTCTTGCCCTAAGTGGAGTACTCCTGTGAGCGGCACAAGGTTCGAGGGGCGAAAGAAAACAAATCATTATTATGAGTGTGGCAGTGGACTTCCTGTCCATCGCAGTTCTGCACTTCCTGTTCCCGGTCTGTGAAAATCGGTGGTGGGGGGGGGGGGGGGGGGCGTCCCACAGCAATGCTGGGAGTCAGAGATAAAACCGTATTTCGGCCAGAACTGGGCAGGTACCGGAAAAGAAGTGCCAGGAGAAGAAGGCCCCCCCCCCCCCCCCCCCCTTCTCCAAAGCAGGCCAGTCGCTACTCCGATCAGAAAACACAGAAGAGGGAGAGAAGAACAAAAAGAGGCGCTCGGATACACGTCGCCAATTACCGCGAACTCTCCGTCTTCCCGCCAAGCAAAACGGCTCCTCTGAGTTTTGTTATCGTCTTGCGTAAATTCAGGGCTAGCGGCGCCCGCTCCGGGTTCGAGGCCTGCGCGCGGCGCGGAGATTTAGCTCCGCTTAATTCCGTTGCAGGGTCGCTGACTTAAAACGAAAACGACGCAAACGGTTATAATCGTCGTGTGCAGTCGTTTCCCGCCTTCCCTCCTCCTCCTCCGGAGGAACGCTGATTTCCGAATGCGCTTCGTCTCCGTGGAAACGTTCGTACCCGCGCTTTTGGGAAAGTGGCTGTGACAAACCGAGTCATATGTGCGGAGTAAAGTCATGCTAGCTGTTTTTTTTAATTTAAAGAAATACACACACACAAACACAGACACACACACACACACACACACATGCACACACACACGCACACACACACATTTCTTCCCAGTACAGTTTGGTGAAGGTATGCTGCTGTATCTGAACTTGATATGGCTGGTTTGGTTTTGCCGCCTCCAGCAAGATGTGGCTCAGCCAGTGTGTGTACAGCGAATTACCCACAATGCTTTGGGGGGGAAGAGCTGCATCCGTGAGGAACGGCAGCGCACGACCGAACCCAGGAGGTGGGGGTCCGATCTCTTTTTCACCCCGATTGATCGGGTTTGAGTGCAGCTGTCATTAGTCCCCATCGACTGATGGCAGCCTCGTCACCGGCCACTGTGAAGGTCAAACGGACACGGGAGGCCCTGGCATGACCGAGCGAGGCCCTGCCATTGGCCGAGCCTCTCGGAGGCGGGGCTCCAGTTAGTGACGCGGAGCAAAAGGGGGGCGGGGGCCACCGCGGCCGAGACGACCAATCCCACGGCGTGCCTGTTTGTCGAAGGCAGATTTTTAATTGGACACGATTGCCCACCAGACTGGAAACTTCCTCCTTCTCTCTGGCAGCTCGGCAACCAACTCCACAGACTTCACATCCGCCACGTTTTTCTCTATTCTTTAAATTCGCTGCCACAGAATGCCTGCTTCCTTTTCCTCTCTCCTCTCTTTCTCTCTCTCTCACTAGTGGTTCAGAAGTGCTACGGTATGTGTTTTAGAAGTGATGGTTACGTTCTCTACACTTACATTCACGCCCCTTGTTGTTGAATAGCCACCTGTGTGCAGTGTAGGCAAAAGGAAATTCTCGGGAACAGGGAACACATTTATTGCCATTTGTGAGCGAGTAAGCAGTGAAGAGTGAAAGACATGTTGGCGTCTGTGTTTGTCAGAGAGAAGTGGGCCAGCCACTTTGCATGTCTGTCTGCCCTGCTCATGTCTGCTTTGCCTTTTGATTTGGGTACATTTAAAGCGTGATCACTCATCAAAACACGTGTGTGTGTGCGTGTGTGCGTGTCTGTGGGAGTGTGTGTGAGAGAGAGAGTGTGTGTGTGTGTGTGTGTGAGGGAGAGTGTGTGTGTATGCATGTGTGTGTGAGAGAGAGAGTGTGTGTGTGTTTGTGTGTGCGAGTGTGCGTGTGTGTGTGAGAGAGAGAGTGTGTGCGTGTGTGTGTGTGTGTGTGAGGGAGAGTGTGTGTGTGCGTGTGTGTGCGAGTGTGCGTGTGTATGTATGCGTGTGTGTGTGTGAGAGAGAGAGTGTGTGCATGTTTGTGTGTGTGTATGTGTGTGTTTATGTGTGTGAGCATGTGTGTGTATGTGTTTTTTACGAGAGTATATGTTTGTGGTTTTTTTTCAATGTCACATCGGTCAGCTGAAACAGACAGAGTAAAGATAGACTACGGCTGTGTTTCAGACTTACACAGAGAGCCAGGGCGTTATCACAGAGTGAGGGGGGGGGGGGGGGTGTGTTGTTTGGGATTGTACTGAGGTTACCGTGAATGAGAACTTCTGAAAGGATAAAGGACAGTTCCCATCTCCTCATTGTCTGACAATGGGATGGAAGCTTTCCTTGGAAATTCCTGGAAACTGAGTGGTGCATGCTGGGATGAAGGCGATGATGATAATGACGATGACGTGTGCTTGTGTGTGCGTGTGAGGTGTATGGCACAATTGGATTTAGGGAGGGAAAAAGATATCTGGTGAGGATTGACAGGAGATTGACCTACACTCATATCATAATCTCATTTGGACGGGGTGGAAAATTTCCCCCCGCTGCCTCTGAGCCTCGTCCGATGCTGCAGAATGGACCGATCGTTGAGTCGACTCTAACCCTGCTAACCCTCTGAACACTAGTTTTTCTGGAATATTTTTTTTTTTTCACAATTCAAAGTCAGGCTTCTGGAACTCCATTGTTTTTGATTGGCAGTAGTCATTGTTACATCAGCACTGGAATGTTCAGTTAAGAACGTTCTAATCACGCTGTCATCGTACGCCTTAAGGGGTTAATCCATTGTGGCTTGAATTAACACCCCATTGGTTATTACACAAATGAACCTGTAGAGGAAACAAAACAAAAACTCAAGCTGTCCGTTTCTCATTTGCGCTGTCCTGTATGTGTAATATTGGGATCTATTTACATACTGTACATCCACAGAAGTCGCAGACACACGTAAGTGTTTTCAGCGAAATTTCACTCCTTTAAAAAAAAAAAGGCTTTGTGTCAAAAAAAACAAACCGCCACAGATGATATAAAAGATTGCTGGAGCTGATCCATATGTAAACTTCACAGATAGTTTTAAAGCTGTCCAACATGGAATCCCAGAAACTCTGCGACGTCCACCCACCCGTTTGAGCGTTCCTGGTCCGTTGCCCAAATTAATTTCGCTAGCAACGCGTCGACGCAACGAGATGGCTACCACTCGCCGGCCTTGACTTTTGGGGAAAGTGATTGCCCTCGGTGGCCTTATTGCCGTGCTTCTGATAAGGCTGTGTGCGTAGATGGGTATGTGTACAGGGAGGGGGGGGCTGTCTGTGCCCAAAAAAGGGGAAATGATTCAGTTTCCCATCCCGGGTTGGACGCTGGCTGCGGGACGGCGTCCAGTCAGGTGTGCTGGCCCGCGACTCCGGGGCCTTTGGGACTGTGGGAAAAAACCGAAGCGAAATGTACCAAAAGTGAAAGGCAAACAGGCGAGCTGATGGATTCTGATAGACGGGAGAGCGCTCTTCTGCTTTCTCAGTCATCGCCCGGGCTGGCTTTTTTTTTTATTGGCCTGATTGAGTGGCTTGTCTCCCTGCCGATGATAGTCATAAAACCCGGGATGATAAGGTGTCAGGCTTGTGTTTGCTTCCCTGTTTGCTTTGGCCGGCCCCCTTGTAACCCGCAGCAAGATTGGCTTCGCCTGATTTTCGGGCGATGCGGATCGCGGAGATACCGACTGCGTGCCTCTTCGGCGTGGGAAAACCAGCGCGCTGGTGTCGCGCTCTCGCTTGCCGAAGCCGACGCCGTCGTGGACCTGTAACCACGACACTTAACATATTTAAACAAGCGTCACACGCAAGCACGTGACTGCATTTCTGTTTTTTAACAAACGTCCCCAAACCTCTTACCCACAAAATGTTGGGTAAGAGACAAAACAGAGCTTGACACCTTTCTAGAAGTTTTTTTTTTTTTTTAGAATTACGGACGAAGCCCCCATATGGACATATGGTCTGGCCACAATGCGCACACCGCCTGAAGTTCCTGTTTTGGCTGGCTGTGTGTGTCGTGGGAAAGAAAATATTTCTGCCACCCTAAAGTCGAGCACCTCCGCCCATTTGCTGATAAGTCACGTGGGATACCCACCGTATCTTCTCAACCAGCTCAGCCGTTAAATGCCCTGCAAACAGTGTGGTTCTCTGACATAAACAGGCCGTTGTTGGTCTGTTATGCTGCATATTTATCTGGAGAAGAATTCATTCATCCAACTGGAGCGCATCAGAGCATAGTTTCCTTTTCACATGGTTGTAAAGAAAAGCACATCCATTCTGAGTTTCTGAATGGCTGGATCCATTCTAACCGTCACTCCAAAACCACAAGCAAAGCAAAAAAAAATGTCTAAACAATATGATAGAATTTAAAAATAATATACTGTAAAGTGATTATTGTATGCAAACAAGGTGGACATTTTATACCTTTAAATTGTTTCTTGATGCTTATAGAGACCGTTTTCTATTGCAGACTGCAGTATGGCATTTTCCCACATGTGGCTGACTGTTCTGGCATTGATGAGTGAGGTTTCACGAAACCAAAAATGGACGGAGCAACATGTGTTCTTAGTCACCGATTTTGACCAATCATTACGCTGAGCTGCGGAGAGCAGAATCTTTTGATTGGTTCAGATAGCTCAGTGATTGACAGCTTATTTTGGCCCCGGCCATTACAGGGTCAATGAAAGCTCACTCTTCCATCCCAAATGGAGAGTTTCGTTACACGGGCCCATTTTTGAAATGAGATTACATAACCAAAGTCGAGGGAGATTTTCGACTGTTCCCTTTCAAGTCCGTAATAAATAGATGCTGTTTACGTTTTACCACGCTGTTCGAATTAAGTCAAATGTGGAAGAATGGTTTTGTACCAAAACACAGAATCCGGGAAAAATCTGTACCTCGTGTTCTTTCTTCGTTTTTGAATCGCTATCCTTGTATGGCCTAAAAAAAAAATTAAAGTTGCACAATATTGCTCATGGCCATGGAGTAAAACCCCCCCCCCCCCAAAAAAAAACAACAAATAAACAAAAAGACAAATACGTATGTTTCACCGGCTTTATTGGAAATGAACATGAGATGAATTGGCGTGGTTGAAATCCCGTTGAGCGACTCGAGCGTATAATGCGTTCTCACCGGACAAATGAATGTTTTAAGGCAATAAACCAGCCTCCGTCCCCCTCAAAACAAAATAAATAAAAAAAAGAAGATGAGGAATGTTTAGTTGCTCTGTGTACTCTCCCACAACTTGGCCATGATTTTATTTTTTATTTTATTTTATTTTTTTTGCTGCGTAACTTCTGTTTCCTTACCCTTAAAAAAAAAATGGCTCGGTTTCCGCAGCGAGCTGCGAAAGAGATTCTTGCACGAATTTGACAGAAATCGGGGTGACTCACCCCTGACGTGTCACGACGGATTACACGTGGAGATAAAGACACGAACGAAGCGTTACACAACACCCCCCAAAAAAGGCGCACCGGGACCCCGGGAGGGGAGCGTCGGACCGTTTCGCTATCCCTGACTTTTCAGTAAAAACCTGATACCGGCTAAGAGAGAGAGAGACACACAATCAGGGTGCTGGTGACTGATAGGGAGGTCAGGCGGACCAGGGAGGGAAGGAAGGAAGGGGAGAGGGGAGAGGGGAGGGAGGGAGGGAGGGAGGGAGGGAGGGAGCGAGGGATAGAGGGAGGGAGGGAGAGAGAGGCACCGTGCCTGGAGAACTCGAGTGACAGTAAACAAACATGGCTTTAGCACTTTTCTCTGTGCCCTGCCGTCCTCGTGTTGGCTCCGTATCGCCCCGAACACTGCAGTTTATTTAAGCTTTTGATAAGGAGATTAGCTGAGTTTCCACACAGAGGCGCGCACGCACACACACACACGCACACACACACACACACACACACACACACACACACCCGCACACATACAGACACACGCATGCAGGCACACACACGCACACACACCCTAGTCCCTCAGTTATGTTTTTCTTTTTTTTTTCTTTCTTTTTGGTTTCTCGGCTGGTGTTTTTGAAGTGGATGCGTCACGTTAGTAACAGGCAATGAAAGGGCATGCCTGAAATGGTTGCAGTTTCTTTTAAGCTGACTTACAGTAAGGCTTTGTCCCACTGTTTCCTTTAATCTCAAGTTCCGACCTCTTGAACCTCATTGTAGTCAAAGCGGTTGCTGTGTTATTGTAATTGTTTTAATATTCACATTTATTGGACTTATATAATATAGTCCCTTAAATAGTCATGATAAGTCATCTCCGTACATCCCTGACAGTGATAATCATACAGGTAAAGCTGTATCGTTTCTGGTTACAATCGGTACCTGAGATCACCCTGGAGACCTGGGACACTGGGGAGGGGGGTAGGGGGGTGGGGGGCAGGCGGGCCAGGGGGGGGGGTTCTGGGTCTTTATCCAGAACGTCACTACGGCCTGACTGAGGCCTAAAGCAGCGGGCTAATTTTAGCCTGTAAAGAGGATGAGGACGAGCAGCCTGCTGCTGCCACTGCCACCCCCCCTCCTCGCCCCCCCCACCATATGCTGCCCGGCCTGCGCTGCCCAAAAAGTCGGGAGCGTCGCTCCTGCGGATTACCGCTGTCGTTACCGCCATCGTTTCGGAAAAAGATTCGCCGGCGTTTGGCGGAGACGTACGAACGCTTCGCACGGGAGAACTCAACTTAAACTGTTTCTGCGGGAGGAAAAAGTGGATGCACACACACACACACACACACACACACACACACACACACACACACACACACACACAACCACATACTCACACAAACCACATACTCACACACATCTACTACACACGCACTCACACATGCACAAGCATCGCACACATACACACAAAAACACCACACACACATACACACACACGCACACAAACACCACACACACACACACCACGCACACACACACACACACACACACACACACACACAGACACACACACACATCTACTACACACGCACTCACACACGCACAAGCATCGCACACATACACACAAAAACACCACACACACATACACACACACGCACACAAACACCACACACACACACACCACACGCACACATGCACACACACGCACACAGACACTACACACACACACAAACGCCACACACACACACACACACACAAACCACATGCTCACACACATCTACTACACACGCACACACACGCACACACACACACAGACACTACACACACAAACACTACACACACACACAAACGCCACACACGCACACATAAACCCTTCTCCTTTCCCTCCTCGTACCCCTCGGTCGGGGCTCTGAGGGAGAGGAGCTTAAGTGTGGGCCGTGTGGCTAATCTCATTCTTCTCCGTCCGTTCCTCAACATTGAGATATGCGCCGGTGGATGGGAACGAAGGCTCCTCTCTGGAACGGAAATAATTCAATTTAGATACGTTAGAACCTCTTTGGAGAGGGATATTATGCACGGGGCGTAACAAAGGGCTGAAGAAATCATCAGGCCCGCTCCGGGCAGACATTCCTTAAAGCCTGTTTCATGCAAGAGAATGCCACTAATGCGCCCCGTTTTGGGAGCTTGGCGTCTTTCCTCCTCTGAAGTGTTTGACCTTTTTTTTTTTTTTTTTTTTTTTTCATTTGTCGCCGAGTTCCCTAACGGCTTGAAGAGGGGTTTATTTTTGGGTACGTGCTGGGATAAGGGTCTCGTGGCTCGAACGTTTCGGGAGCCACGGGTTTGTGGAAGAGCAGTTGCTGGCCAGAAGCTTGACCTGCGGCTGACCCTGGTCACACAACGCCCCCCCCCCCCCCCCACCTTAGCCTCCCCCCCCCCCCCCCTGAAGACCGTGAAGAGCCTGACCAGTCCTCTGTCATGGATACCTGTCAAAGGGGGTTGGAGGGGAAGGAGGGGGGGGTGGTAGAAGAGATAAAAAGGAGTCGGATGGGTTTTTTTTTTTCAGGCTTAGAAAAATAGAAACCAAGTAAACAAACAAAAAGAGGTTTGTTTGGTCGATTGAGTTTGCGGGGGGCGGCATGTTTGTACGGACGCTGGCGGGTGAGCGAAGAACTCGAGCGGTAACCCGACCACTCGTGGCCGCTCCCCTTTGCCCGCCAAGAAAGAGGAAAAGAAAAGAAAGGGGGAGGAACTGGCGAGATTCGGCGGGTGATAACGGCCGATAGCTCGGCAAATGAAAGGTGGAGACCTGGCTCTTTTGTGGGATACCGCCTCGGTGGTGCGAAGGCTAGCTTCCCATTATAGAGGGTCACGGGGCCTATTATGTCGACAACAGGCTGGAGGAGAGAGACCGGACGCCATTTTGGCTCTGCCAAGTCCTCATCTTTATCAGGCCTGTCCAGTGTAGCTTACTCAACCTCAGACCCCCCCGACCCTAGCCCCCATCTCCTCACTTCCTGTGGCCCATATTAGCACCCAAACGGGGTGCACGCTCGGGGGGGGGGGGGGGGGGGGGCGGATGCGCACCCCGTCAGCAGACCGCAGGGGCGACTGGGCCGTTTCGATAGCGACTTTAATCTCGCACAATGATAGGAAGCGGGAGGAAGGACGAAAAAAACAAAAAAAAAGACGGAAAATGACTCATTCCCCACTCGCTGCCCGTTCTGTGTTTTTTTGGGTTTTTTTTTTTTTTTTTTTGGTTCCTGACAAGAGCGTAACCCGAGGTGCTCTGCTCTGAACTGAGCTGAACCGCTCCGCGTCTTCCCGCCATCTCCCCGCCACCTTCGCCGGATCTCGCCCCCTCACGCCCCCCTCGCCCCCTCGCCCCCCTCGCCCCCTCGCCCCCCTCGCCCGTGCCCTTTCTCTCTCCGCTTCCTCCGACCGGGTCCTCGGCGAACAATGGCGCGCGACGTTCGTCCGGCGTCAACCTCGATTAAAAAAAAAAAAAAAAAAAAAAAAAAAAAAAGTTGGCGGGAAATGACGAGAATATTATTAGCGGCTCGAACGCCCTCGCGCGCGATCGACCGCACTTCAGCCGCGACCGTACGGATACACGCCGCTGCGGGGGACAGTCCTCGCGCGCTAACCGCGCTTATCTCTTCCGCCTGTGTCATTCAGATAACCGCCGTGTGGAAAATTATCAGCCAGAAGCTAATAATAAGAAATGGTTCAGTAAACCGCAAGCCCTGGGAATAGAGTCTTTAGCCCGCCCCTGACATCCGGCGCTGATGTGTCAAACCGTGGCGTTTCGACGGGATCGCGAGACGCGATCTCCTGCCTTGTTTGTATTGCGTTTCAGCGCTGTTATCGCAAATAACTTTAAATGACAGGATATGGATTTTGAGACAATTTTTTTTCCTTTTCGTTTTTCGTTACTGGTATTTAGCAGACACTCCAGATCCAGAAGAACTTATGCACAACTTCTGAGCATTTTATGTTTACACAGTGCCCATTTTTACAGTTGAATGCCAAAGCGATTCCAGTTGTGTGCCTTGCTCGAGAGTACAATGGCTGTGTCCCACGTGGGAATTGACCCTGCAACCTTTGGGTTATGAGCCCACTTCCCTACCTGTTAGACCACACAGCCGCCTGTTTCTCCCTGGCTTAAGGTCTTTGGTTCGGCGGTGGGGCTTTGGACAGGAAGTGGGCTGCGTGGATGTGTGGCGGGGGGTTGAGGGCAGCGCGTGACCACGCTGGTCCGAGGAGCCTGAGAGACCCCTGTCGTTGCTGGGGCCCCCCCTCCGGCCCCCCTTGGAAACATCTCTCCTCCGCACGCCTGGGCCCCACAAGACCGCCATTCCCCCGCCATCCACGCTGCGCGACTCATCTCACCCCCCCCCCCCCCCCATTTTTTGGACATTCCCTCCGCTCCGGCCCACAGACCCCCCCCCCCGTCAGATCCGTCAGATCCGTCAGATCAGCGTAGATCGGGCTGCTTTTTGCCCCTCCCTGCCCCGGGCCTCGGGGTTTGTTAGGGGACCCTGTGGAATTCTGGGCATTTTTCCGCCATTGAGCGCCGTTGGCGGGAGACTCAGTCAGAGGAGGAGGTTGGCGCTGAGCGGCAGCTCTCGGCCTGGTTCGGCCCGAGGGGGGGGGGGCGGGGGGGGGGGGTTTGTGACCCCGCCCTCAAAGATTTCCGGCCCAGACGTTGACCGGGCCAGTGGTGGAACAGAGGAAGAGGCGAGGTCTGTGATTGGCTACTCCGAAGGGCCCTCGTGCCTCAGCCTCCTTGACTTACCGTCCTCTGTGACATCACTTCCTGAGATGGACACACTGAGCGGAAAAAAGGGGAAAAATTTGCCAGTAAGGAAACCACAAGTTCTCAGGGCTTAGTTCTTATCTGTAAAGGGCCCGTTGTGTGAGCAGGTTTTTGCTTTAGCCCAGCACTACGACACCCGATTCAACTTATTGACTTCATCGTGGCCTCCAACCGAGAGATCGATGAACAGAATCAGGTGTCTTAATGTTGGGGTAAAAAAAAAAAACCTGCACCCACACCAGCCCTTTTTCGGGCTATGATTGGACACCCCTGGCCCGAAGGGTTAATTTGACCTTGCCTCAGTCCATCGCACAGAACTCAGGAGAGGAACCTGTGTGAACCAGGCACTGAAGTTTAACATTCTGGCACCGCCTTCTGCCCCCCGGGTGTTTATGGGTACACATTTGGGGGGGGGGGGGGGGGGGGGAGATGACCCTTAGGCAAACCCACACACAGAAGAACCCTTTGAATTTAAAATGGCGCTCTGTCCTTCTCCTACAGTCCGCGAGGAGTTCGCTGGCTGGATTTTTTTCTTTGTTACGCGAGTTATGCTAAAAGAAAGTCTTCACGCTGGTATGCCCCAGAAATAATTGATAAGCGCCATGCATATTGATACTTGTCCCTAGAATTGTACTTTTAAGGCTGAATCCACTCTTTATTTAAGGGGTTTGGAATTCGGACAAATTTATAAGCGTCTGGCTGATCTGCCTCTTTACAGATGAGGCCCTTCTTATGATTACAGCCCAGAAAGGGGGGTGTTTACCTGTGATGAACCCCCTTTAATTAGGGGAGGATATTTGCGCAACGCGGGGGACACAGGAAATGACTACATTATGATGCAAGAAGTATTCTTTCAAAAGTGAGTGGGCACTCGCCACAGACGTGCTGGATGTACAATGTGCAGATTTCTTTGAGAAAACAAAATGGCAGGAAAAGGGTCTAGACACACCTCATTGTGGTGTTGACTCTATGTGTCATCAGCTCTTGAATGGCAGACACACACGCGAATATGTGTGTGTGTGTGTGTGTGTGTGTGTGTGTGTGTGTGTGTATGTGTGTGTGTGTGTGTGCGTGTGTGTGTGAGTGTGTTTGTGTGTATGTGTGTGTGTGTGTGTGTGTGTGTGTGCGTGTGTGAGTGTGTGTGTGTGTGTATGGGAAGGGGGCTGAATTAATTTTTTTAAAGTGTTTGCACAGGGAGGGACTTGGGGAAATGGGCCCGTTTTATCCCCCCCCCCCCGCCCTGTTTCTGCAGCAGGAGGAATGCTGAGGGAGAAAGGCGAGCACTTGTTGGGAATCCTCCTGTGTAAATTCCCACATAGCCTGAATATCTGGCCGGAGGAGGCACTTCTGACCGGAGTAAATGGCACCTCCCGCCACCCGCTCCTCTCTGCCCCCCCTCACTGCCTCCGGGACAATAAACGCCGCTTTCTCCTCTGTGTGTGTGTGTGAGTGTGTGTGTGTGCCTGTGTGTGTGTGTGTGTGTGCCTGTGTGAGTGTGTGTGTGTGTGTGTGTGTGTGTGTGTTGCCTGTGTGAGTGTGTGTGTGTGTGTGTGTGTGTGTGTGCGCCTGTGTGTGTGTGTGTGTGTGTGCCTGTGTGTCCTCCCCTCCCCATGACCGCCCTGTGAATGGGATGGGGGGGGGGGGGGGGTTAGGAGGGGCCCCGAAATGCCCATGGGGGAGTTTTAAAGGGGGGGTTTTGAGGGGGTTCCCACTATGTGTCCCGGGGGGGGGGAGATAGCACGTGAGCCAGGGGTTGTTCGGGACGGGGAACCCGATGGGGATGGGTTCGGAACCGTGGGCCGGGAGCGGGGTCTAACGCGGTCCGCAGGTCGCCCCTCCCCCCCCTCCACCCCCCCCCCCCCGTCCCGTCCCTGTAGGGGAGGATTCCTGGGGTCCCGCGAGAAATTGTCCATGGATGAATTGCTGTGCAAAAAAAAAAAAAAAAAAAGAGAGAGAGAGAGAGAGAGAGAGAGAGAGAGAGAGAGGAGAGACTGTCTCTGGTCCTTGGCCCCCACCACCAGACCATGGCCTATAAAAAATTTTGTGAAAACACTTTTCGAAAATTATTTGAAAGGGTGCGCAGCTGTGCCTCCCCGAGCTTTTGACAGCTTTTGACTCACAACCCGGTGGCTGCGAGATTGAAACCGGTCTCCTCCACGGCTGCTCTTTACCAGAGCCTGCCAAGGGGTTGCCTTTGTGTGAGAGACAGACAAATACAGTCACAGAGTTAAATAAACACATCAGAAGGGGGGGGGGGGGGGGGGTGGGGGGGGAGAACGCATTATGCAAGCGAGAGAAAAATGAATGGAAACCAACCCCCTCTTCTTTTTTTTTTTTTTGTGCATCCTCAGTTGTCTTGACACGGAATATGTGCGCACCACTGATCTGAAAAGCCGTTTTTTTTTTTGGCTAATTTGTGAATTTGTGAAAGAGCAGGGAATAAAATAGCTGGCACCTTTCTGCTTCCTGTGCGAAAACAAAAGGGACAGGTAGCGCCAATTAGAGCACCGCATTAGAGTCATCAGATCATAACGGATTACCCAGAATTCCTCTGATAATGTCATGAGACGCCCTGAGAAAGAGAGAGAGAGAGAGAGAGAGAGAGAGAGAGAGAGAGAGAGAGGGAGGGAATGAGAGGGAGAGAGAGAGAGCGAGAGAGAGGGAGGGAATGAGAGGGAGAGAGAGAGAGAGAGAGAGGGAGAGAATGAGAGGGAGAGAGAGAGAGAGAGGGAGGGAGTGAGAGCTAGAGAGGGGGAGAGAGAGCAGGAGAAGAGAGAGAGAGACAGAGCAGAAGAAATGGGGAGGGAGAGAGAGAGAGATAGCAGAAGAGAGAGGGAGGAAATAAAAGGATGGGAACTGCAAGGGCTGAGGAGGCAGCAGGGATAGACAGAGGGAGGACAGACGAGGGAAGGAGAGAAAGAATGCAAATAAAAGAGGGGGAGGGGGGAGGGGAGGGAGGGGGGAGAAGCGGCCATTCAGGGTTGCCAGGGAGTGTGCCTCTTGCCTGTCCCTCACTAACAACAGCGGGGGCTGCTGAGCGTTAACCTGATTTGTGCAAAGGAGTGGGGGGGCGGGGTGATGGGGGGGGGGGGGGGATTTGGGGGGTGCAAGGGGAGTTCAGGAGGGTGGGCATAGTTACAGCATGCAGGGGGTAATAAAAAATTCCTGTACTCTTTCACTCTTTCACTCTCTTCTCTCTCTCTCTTCCTCTCCCTCTTTCTCTCTCTCTCTCTCTCCAACACTGTCTTTTATCTCACACTCTCCCTCACACACCCCTTCTGTCTCTCTTTCCTTCTCTCTCCCTCTCTCTCCTCTCCCTCCCTGCCTCTCTCTCCCTCTGCGTTTCTTCCTCCCGCTCCCTGGCTCTCTCTCTCTCCCTCTCTCCCCTCCCCCCCCCGGCTGGCCGCGGGGCAACCTCCACAGCCTCTGGCTCTGTCCCCGTGTCCCCGGCCCCCTCCCTGATTGCCACACAGCCGCTGCCACACACGAGCGGGCGGCACGGCAGCTTCCCTTCCTGTCCCGAGTGCCGCCGCGCTACGCCGTTACCCCCCCCCCCCCAATCCCCCCCCCCCCCCTGACCCCCCCCCCCCCCCCACCCCCGCCCCCCGCTCCCCCGCACTAGTTGCTGCCGACCTGTCACAAGCCATTAACGGTTGGCCAAAGTTGCCCCCTGGCATTTCTTCGTGGCATGGGCAAAACAGAGAGAAAGGGAAAAAAGAGAAGAAAAAAAAAGAAGGAAAAAGGAGGGAAAATGAGTGGCCATGGCTGGCTGCAGGACTAATGAGGCTGTGAGCTTGTTTATGGACCGGCATCATTTTTATGATTATTTCCACCTTTTCAGCCTGCCTTCGCGATTTGCCCTTATTTGGGCAATGGCGTGGGGGGGGGGGGGGGGGGGTTGGTGTTTTTTATGTTTTTCCTTTTTTTAAAATGAAAATGGCGTCCTGATGCTTTGCTGCTTTTTGCTCACAACTTATTAAAGAAAAACACAAGAAAATAGGATGGGGGGGAGTCAATTCAGCATCCACCCTCACGGAGGCCTGTGATTGGTACCGTAAGACGGCGAAAAGGTAAACGCCATGGAAACGAAGGGCTCTCGCCTCACAGACCCCTCCCCCCCCGATGCCAGCCTCGCTATAGGTCAGCTGGAAGTAAAATATTGAGAGAGGAGGTTAAGTAGCTCATAGAGGAGGAGGAAGGATAAAAGCAAGCTTTAGTCAGCTCTAACAGAGGACACGTCAGATGCTCCCTCTCTCTCCTTCTCTCTCTGCCCCTCTCTCTCCTTCTCTCTCTCTTCCTCTCTCTCTCTGTTCCTCCTCTGTTCCTCCTCTCTCTCTCTCTCCCTCTCTCTGCCTTCCTCTCTATCCAGTGTTTGCCTGGTCGAAGCCCCCGCCCTCCTCGCGCCCCTCGCCCCCCCCCAGCCCCCCTCCCCGCCCGGGACGGGCCCCGGGTTTATTATCTTAGGCTTTGTCGAACATGAACTGGACTTTAGACGGGATTGAGAGCATTTGCTTCCAATGAAAATCTGGGCTTGGATTACACCCCAGCGGCGCTCCTTCCCTCCCAGAGGGGAGCTGGGTAAATATATTTGAAGGGGAACAGTAGGAAGAACAAACTGAGCATTAAGCCGGGGCTGTTTTTGGCTTAAGCTAATGATGTAATAGAAACTCGGACGGGGAGGGAGTTTGTGTGTGTGTGTGTGTGTGTGTGTATGGGGAGGGGGGGGGGGGTGGTAGTGGGTATTGGGGGTGTGGAGAAGGATGGGGGGGGGGGGGGGGGGGGGGGTGGTAGGTCAGTGCTACGTGGAGGGGAGAGAGGAGAGACTGCCCTTTGCTTAAAAGCTTTCTCCATTGTATCTACATAAATCTCCACTTAAAAAAAAAAAAAAAAACTTCTGGGTTTGTAAGGGTCGGCTCTCTCTCTCTCTCTCTCTCTCTCTCTCTCTCCTCTCTCTCTCTCTCTCCCCTCTCTCTCTCCCTCTCTCTCTCCCTCTCTCTCTCTCTCTCTCTCTCTCTCTCTCTCCCTCTCTCTCTCTCTCCTCTCTCTCTCTCCCCTCTCTCTCTCTCTCCCTCTCTCTCCCTCTCTCTCTCTCATGCGGCCGGTGGTCTGAGTGTTTTATACGCCGTGTCGGAGGGCCGCCCCTTTCCCTAATGGCGTTTATGATTCAGGTGCCCAGAAGGCATGCTTTCAGGAGGTCCCCGGCCCTCTCTAATGGGGTGGCGGGGGGGGGGGGGGGGGGGGGGGGGGGTCTGTTTTTTAAGGCCTTGATTGCTCGATTGATGCTCTTGAGGCCCGGGCACAGGAAGCGTCTCCGTCGCACCGCCGCGGATATTTTCGGCTAATCATCGACGAGTCCGGTCCCGCAGGGGCGAGCGGTGTCACCACCATGACGGAGGGTTAAACGACTTCTGTCCGCCTGGGCTGTTGAGTCACGTGTTCATTATTATCTTCTCTTTTCTCTTTCAGAACGCTTTTGCTTGCGATGGGTAAATAACTTTATGGCTGTCCTCGCCGCCGCTTTGGTCTGTGCGTTATGAAAAACGCCTCTCTCTCTCTCTCGCTCGCGCGTACGTAAAAATAAAAAAACATTCGGATTGCCCCCGTTTGAAATCTCCAGCGTTCTTTCGGGGTTCGTCGCGCTCGCTTTTTCCTCGAATTTTTTATTATTATTCCGCGTGGCGGATAGCTTAATTTCCGCTATAATAACGATAATAAAAAGCTATGTCTCTGCGCGGGACGCGGGGGGGCGCGGGGGGGGGGGACGCGGGGGGGGGGGGGGGGAGTTTCTCCCAGCTTTACGGAACTGTTGATGTTAATTTGGGTTATAAATAACAGCTGCGGCGTCGCTCAGCGTTCGTAAAGAACGGGGGCCCAGAATGCCGTTTGGCGCCGCGTCGGAAACGCGCCGCTAAGCTCCCTCCCTCTTCCTTCCCGGGCCCGCCGTTTGCGGAGAAAGGCGCTTAACGGAGCCTTATCGTGTGCCGACAGGTTGCCGCGAGCAACGACGCGGCGTTGTTATTAAAACGCTCCGCTTCGCTGCCGTGCCTTTGACTTCCTGCTCGTTTCTGCGCTCTTCTTCTTAAATTCCCTGCACCGGGAGTAGAATAGTGCCCGGTCTACTGTACATATAATGTGTGTGTGTGTGTGTGTGTGTGTGTGTGTGTGTGTGAGTATCTGGGACAATAATGTCTTTGAGAGTTGTGTAAAAAAGTCTTTTGTGCGGTTGTGTGTGGGTTGGGAGGCTGTGTGTTGATCACATGCAGCAGTGAGGAGGTTAAGTGCTGCTGCTTTTGCGATTGTAAAGACTGTGAACGAGTCTGGAAGGGAGACTTTTTTGGGGTTTCTTTATTTTTTTTGTTGTTGTTGTTTTGTTTCTGAGTGTCACTGTTTGCCTTCACCCTTCGTCCAGCCGGAGCTGGAGCGGGCCTTATTTTTGGGTGTCACTGAATACCCCCTCTCCTCCTCCTTTTTTTTCGGCAGGTGACGGTTTGGACAACAGCGTGGCCTCGCCCAGCACGGGGGACGACGACGACCCCGACAAGGAGAAGAAGCGCAACAAGAAGCGCGGCATCTTCCCCAAAGTGGCCACCAACATCATGCGGGCGTGGCTCTTCCAGCACTTGACCGTGAGTAAAAAAAAAAACGACGTCTTTCCTCGCCCCATCCCGTCGTCGTCCTGCCGACCGCTTCTGCTTCTCCCGGGCCCCGCCCCTGCCCCCTGCCATTCTCGGGGCCCCTATGCCACCATCCCGCGCCGTGTGTATCTCCCAAAACACTTCACTGTGAAAGTATCACATGGGCCTAATCTCTCAGCCATCTCACCAAAACGCTGTCGGAGTTGTCGTCTTGGTGTCGGGGGGGGGGGAAACCCAGGATTTATTTGAAGCCAATCAAATCAGCCCGGGGGGGGGGGGGGGGGGGGGGGGGTGGGTAGATGTTACGGAGATGAACGTTATCAAGCCGAGCGCAGTTGTGTTTTTTCCCCGAGCCGAGACTCTCCTCGTTCGTCTAACCCTTCGCCATCTGCCCCGGCGAAGCTCGGGCTGTTAGCCGCGATCTCGCGTCTGAAAGTTAACGATCGCGTGTTGAGTGCAGATAAGAGCGATGCAGCGCACTCAAGGGGGAAGTGCATGAAGCGTGGGGGGGGGGGGGGGGGGGGTTTGGGATGGGGGGGGGGACGACCGCACCGCTGAATTCTTATCGCCTCATCGCTGCCAACGCGGCAGCCACATCAAACGGGCGCTGCCGGGCTGCCGGCTGCCGGGCTTTCTGTGACGGAATGCTGCCGCCGCCGCACTCCAGGAGCGGCGGAAGTTGCCGTGGGTGACGGGCAACGGGCGCCCCGCCGTGCCAGTGCCGCCTGTCTGATGTGGGCGCACGCCTCCCTGGCAGCGGTCTGTCACAAATTTCTTCTCCTCCTTCTTCTTCTTCTTCTTCTTCTTCTTTTGTTTTGTCGTTCGTCTGCAGCGATGGCAGCCGGAGTTGGGATCGAGGCGTTGGCCTGTCGAGCGGGTTATCAGACGTAAATAAATCCTGGTAGTTCCCGGTGTTTTTTTTTTTTTGTGGGTTTCCCAACGGTGTCACGGTGAGGGGGACTGCCAAGCGGCAGTAACGTATGCCCCCCCCCCCCCCCCCCCCCCCCCCCCCCCCCCCCCCCCCCCAGCGCTCGAGCACTCTGGGTGGGCGTTGAGCGATAAGGCTGTTGATACTTCGCGAAACGAGAGGTGAGAGTGTCAATACGGGGCTGTGTACGGCTCAAACAAGCCTGACATTTTCTCCTAGTCGCTCATTTTCTGTTATCTGAAGCTTGCGAAACCGTGGGAGGGGTGGCGGCCCTGGTAGACGCATCAGGTGACGTGGGGGGGGGGGGGGGGGGTTTTACGTTCTGCGAAACCCTGCAGCTGGGGGTTTGTAGACCCCGAGCGCTTGTGTATGCGCTGCATCAGGAAGCTCGCCGCGCGTAGCCAAGATCTGATTGGATCTGCGAGGATTCTCGGCGCGGCGAGCGGACGAAGACCTTTCTGTCTGTCTCGGGGGGGAAGGGAGAGGTGCTTTCAGACAGGGACCGTCAGATCTGATGCTCTCGCTCGTCTTTGTAGCGCGAGAGCGTGGAGAGAGAGGAAATTTTGCTTCCTGTCACTTCGGCCAAAAGAAAACCATTATCATTATCTTTATGATTATTGTTATTTTTTGTTTTCACCCAAGTTGCCAAGCGTTGAAGAAAGCCCTTTTACCTGACTCAGGCATGCAAACGGAACGCCCTCCCACCTCCGTCTCGGAGAAGACCTCAGCGGAGAGTTGTCTGAAATGGAGCCATCTGTTTATTCATTTATTTATTTATTTTGCGGATGTACATATGCTGGCTGCTGGAGGGGTGGCGGGTTGGCGGGGTGGGGGTGGGGGTGGCAGGTTGGCGGGGTGATGGGGGGCGGGGGGGGGGGGGGGGGGTTTGGTAGGGTGATGGGGGGGTTGCCTCTGATGTGAGTGAGGCTGTTTCTCCTCCCTCTGCCCGGGCCTGATGACAGATTCATGAGGATGGGCATTAATTATAAAGCAGTACATTCACGGTCGTGATTAGCATGTAGCGTAGAGAGGAGGGGGGAAAATGGGGTGCCTGGTTTAACCCCCCCGCCCAGCCCCCCCCCCCCGCCCCAACGAAGTGGGAACTCTGTCGGGGAACGCCGTGAGCTCTGGCTGTTGCCGGGGGGGGCTGGTGGGTCCTTAAGGGAGGTGGGGTTCCCCCCCCCTCCTCGTCTGCTGGGGGGCGAGTGCGAGGCGGGGTCACCAGGCTCGTGGAGGCCTGTGGCAGGGAGAGGGAGAACGGCATTCTGGGATGGTGAGGTCCTCCCAAATAGATGTCAGTTGGAGAGATGTGCGCTCCAATGCACCCTCTCACCCCTCCCCCATCACTCCACGGATCTGCACTGATTGTGGATTCACTGGGTGTGGGTTCGGCCTTATGGCTTTCACCCATCCATGCTCCACAGGTCAGGTGGCAGAAGGAAGGAATGAGAGTTTTGAGGTGCGGCATGCGATCTGTGCAACTCTACCTCCCCTTTGATAGCAAACCTCTTCATAGCATTCTTATGGGCCTCTGAGCTGGCCTGGGGTGCTGTGTGAAATAAATGTGGACAGTGCTGTGGAGGTTTTGAACAAGTCTGAACGCCTTTGCTCATTTCGTCCTTCTTCAAGGAGGGAGGGGAAAAAAATGGCTGCCCTCTAGTTTTGGCCGGCAGGTTTCAGGAAGGCACCGCTGACCACTTCCTGGCCAACGTGACTGTCTCCTTTTTTCCTGGTACCACCTGTGGGAAACCGGCCTGGCGTCTGGCCGGTCACAGATGCATTGTGGGTGGGCGTGTGCGGTGTGGTGAAACCCGTGGCGTTTCGGTTTCGCGGGGACCGGAAAGCTGTTCTTTGTGGCTTTTGGCCGTGGGGGGAATTGCGTGCTGACGGACGGTTTCGCAAAAGCAGTAGGGCTAAGGAACAGGGCCTCTTCGGCCTCTGCAGTCAGTCAGCCACTAAGATGAGGTTAGTTTTAGCTTTAGCTAACCGAATAGCTTTGTTTACATCCAGACGCTTTTTTTTTTCCTCGTCCCCACACTTTTTGACGACTTTGTTGTCGACGGTTTGAAGTTGTTAGAGCTTTGGCACAACACGGGAAAAATAAAACGCTTGTTGGGGTTTCCTAGACCTCGGTGCGAACACGTCGCGATAAACTGGCGGTGGCGGTGAGAGAAAACCGCGAAACCCCCCCCCGTCTGTTTGATCGTTTTACGCCCTTTTTGGTTCGCTCCGTCTTAATGAAAATAGCGGGACTGCGGCACGCGTCCTCAGGCGTAGTGGTAGACGCGCCATTTTCCCCCTCCTCTCCAGTGGAATTGAACCCCTCTTTTTTTTCTCTCCCTCTCCCACCCATCTACCCTTTCTCTCCCAACACCCTCCATCCACCACCCCCCCCCTCCCCCCCCCCCCACACACATTCTGGCAAATGGTATTTTCTTGTTTAATTGAACAAGAAACGAGTAGTGAATGAAAGCCATCGGCCAAAAAAACCCCCCCCCCGGCCCAGCCACCGAGCGCCTGTCGTCGGGCTCCCTGACGAAATGGCGGTTTGTGAAATTACGCGGCGGGGCGATTAGACTCCGCCCCGGCCCTCAGATGGTTGCCACGCAGACGTCGGGAGGCTGGGGGTTTTTGGAGCGGGCGGATTTTGGGGCCCCGCCTCTCGTCGGTACGCAAGAACGCGACTCGCCGGGGCGAGCGAGAAGGAGCCGCAGTCACAGCTCATAAAAGCGAAAACCGCAGCATTTCCAGTTTTTAAAATTTTATTTTTTTATAACGGGGTGTTCCAAGTCAAAAAAAAAATTGGACTTGAAGGCGCGATCCCCGTTAATGCAATTAGGCCCTAATTTACCACCCCGAGCAGGCAGATGTAACAATGCCAGGGCGGCCATTTCTGCCCCCGGGGAAGCTCGTTTGACAAACCGCCAAACGCTGTGGCGTTCTGAGCAGAAACAGGTGTGGAACACGGCGGTATTCATCGCCACGGCTACCATAGCGTAGCCGCGCCGCACGGGGAACCTGGGGTCTGTCCGCGGGATGGGGGGTGGGGGGTGGGGGGGGGGGGGGGGCGTTGATGGGGGTCAAAAATCATCTTGGCCACGGCGTCTTAGAAAACCAGGGACCCACTGCCCTCCTTTGGGCTCCTTGATGGACTCTTGATGATTTTGGTGGAATAGGGCGAAGGGTGTCCCTGGTGTTTTAATGCCCTGTGGGGTACTTGGGGGGGGGGGGGGGGGGGGGGGGGGGATTACAGATGTTCAGCATGTGACCGTGCCGAGCAGTGCTGCTTAGACTGTGGAGTCTTTTGAACAAGGTAGGGCGGGGGTCGGGGGGGGGTCGGGGTTGGTTGGAGTTGGCCAGGCAGTGGGGGCCTTTTCAGATTTCTCTTGAAATAACACTCGGTGTGACTCATGCTGGGGAAATGAATGGCTCTTTTTTAACACACTCACCAAGTATTTTTACTGTTTTTAAATATTTCGCCGTGGAGGAACCCCTCCAGAAACCCATTGGGTTTCTATTGGGCGTGGCTCGTTTTGTAGTGTAATAATGAAAATGAAGTCTATTACTCAATAAAACTGCATGAAAAATGTGGTGGAGTGTGCAATCTCTAAATGTCGGTTGGTGAAATAGTGCTAAGATTGATTTTCCTTGTAAATGGGATTTGATTTATTTCCCGTAGTCGGTTATGAGCGCGGTGTGTGATGTTTCCTGGGTGACACGTGGAGAGCTGTCACGTGACGCCGAACATTAACGCAGCCTTCGCAGTCGAACCCCTTCCAGCCCCATCGCTGTGGCGATGGCGTGCCAGGATGACATCATCGACGGTGGGTGTCGCCTCCGGGCCTCTCTTGGAGACGCGCCTGTTGGATCCGTGTCAGCGAGCGCTCGAAATTCCAAACGCCGTCAGTCTGTCCCTCCCGACGTGACGCTTGCCTCCGCTGGCGATCGTTAGTCATCCTGCGAAAAAGACGTGGAGCTCGATGGCGGCTCTGGCATCAGGCTCGTTAAAGCAAGCGGCAGTTGATTTTTAAAAAATAAAAAAAAAATCAATAAATAGCCGAATACATCGATTCCTCTGATTTTTTGGGGGGCCGGCGGCTGGTTTGGTGTCGCCCGCGTGGTGACCCTGTGTTTTTAGCCGTGGTACAGAATGTCCCGCCCCCCCACAGCCCGTTCGAGGCGAGGAGAAAGGGCGCTTTCTTGCCCCGACCGGAGGCATGGTAGCAGTTAGGCCGAGCACTCCTGGAACGACCTCGTCGAAGAAAAAAAAAAAAAAAGAAAAGAAAAGAAAAGGAAAAAAAAAGTGCCCAGGCCGTTAGGGGTCAAAGGTCAACCAGGCCTCAGATGCCATTAGTCACTGGTTGTTTATTGCTGGAGCCCTTGGATGTCAGCGCGCTGGTCACCCCTGGCAACCCGGCAGCGCCATGCTGCCACGGCGCTGGCGGGGAGTCTGCTTCTCATGGCTCAGGCCCGCATTTATGACTTGGTTTCATGCCCCCCCCCCCCCATACCCCCCTCATACCCCCCACCCCACCCCCACCCGGATCTCGTGAGACTCGGAACGGGGGGGGGGGGGAAAAGTATAAATCAAAAAAAGCCCCGCCGCCTCCTCTCCCCGGACTGAAAGGGACCCCGAGTTTGGCCTCCGCTCCCTGCTTACACATTGTCTCTATGCCCATTCATGTATGACAAGAGAGAGGGAGCGAGAGGGAGCGAGAGAGAGAAAGAAAGAGAGAAAGAGAGAGAAAGCCCATTCATATTAATATTTGTAAATTCAATTTAGCGGCCTGTGGTCTCCGATTATTTCTTAATGTGGTCCAAACGGGCGGCGAGATCTTCGGCGCCACCAAATTAAAAGATAAAGAGAACCGGAGGAGTGTTGCGCAGAGAGGCTCGTCCCCCCCCCCCCCCCCCCCCCCCCCCCCCCCCCCCGGCGTCCCGCGTCTGGTCTCGCCCCGGCGGCGTCCCATGTCCTCGTTTGGTTTCGGCTGCGCGAGCACCTTTGTTTTGTTTTGTTTGTTTTAGTATTTCGGTTATGGCGAAGACGCGTCTTTGCCCCCTTCGCCGTCGGACGGGGGTTCGACTCCCTGCCCCTCGCTTCTCCGTCGAGCTCTGGTGAGCGAGGAGGATGGGGTGGGAGGGTTTGGGGGATTGTTGGGGGGGGGGGTTTGGAGTTCTGGTTTTGGAGGGGGGGACATTTGGAAGCAATGAGCGGACCCGATAAAAGGTCGGTGGGCGAAAAAAACCAAGCAAAGCAGCTGAGTCAATTTAAGCACACCGGATTCCCAGAGAGCTGAGATGCGTTCAGTCCCCCAGCGTCCCCCCCCCCCCCCACTCTCCTGCCCTCCCCCCCTTCGTCCTCCCCCCCACTCCCCCCCCCCCCCCCCCCCCCCCTAGGGTCCCACACCTTGTAGTGAAAACATCATCAATTACCAGTCTGACAGGCCCCTGGGACCTGGAGCAGACAGGTCTTTGGGGCTCGTCTTTGTGAACCGAAAAAGGAAAAAAAAAAAAAAGGTTGTGGGGAGGGGGGGTTGGGGGGGGGGGGGGGTTGGGGGGGGGGGGGGGGGTTGGAGGGGTTGGGGGTTAGGGGGGGGACCAGCGTGCAGCTGCATTCATCATTGCCAGCTCTTACACACTGACAGGGTAAATGGCAAGTGTTTCTCCATCAGAGAATGAATTAAAGGGGGAAAGGACGGCCCTGGCGGCCGCCAGATTGCTCTCGGGGAGAGGCCGACGGGCACCCCTGTCAGCTCACGAACCGTCGGCCGTGCCTCCCCCCACCCCCCCCCCCGGTTTGAAAGGCCATCTGGGGGGTGGGGACTGGGGGGGTGGGGGTGGGGGGGTGATTGATGTTTGCAGGATGCGCCTAACCCCCAGCTCTGCTGCACTCCAAACCCACCCCCCAAAAATTGCGAAATGGAGTTGGGTATAGGAGCCCATTACTACTGTTCTGTCTCGTCCTGTCAGAAAGGAACTGGTTCTACCCCCCTCTTATCATTCTTTATTCCCTCGGCCCATTCTCTCTCTCTCTCTCTCTCTCTCTCTCTCTCGTTCTGTCTCTTTCTTCCTGTCTCTCTCTTGCACTCTCAGTTTCTCTCGGTCCTTCTCTTCAATGTTCCTGACGGGCTGGTGAACCTATATTTGTGTCACACCCCCCCCCCCCCCCCCCCCCATCATTAATTTATTTGTATTTTTTACATTTTCACAGACATTATGTCTGGTCGGACGGGGGGCAGACCACTACCCAGGGCCTGTTTTGGGGGTAGGACGTGAGGACTTTACGAAAAAGCCCGGGTCTGTCAACTCTGAGCGGAGATAAAGTCTCCATTTTGGCTGGGCCTGGGCGCATTTTAAAAAACACATTTTTATTCCCTTTCTGAGTGACTGCGGAGCGTGGGCAGTCAGACTGAGGCCTGCCTCGGGACGTCCCGCGACGAGGCTGGGCGTGGCTGACCCCCCGGGCCGCTGGCACCGAGCGCCATAGCGGCGCTGTGCTGTTTTCATTAGCGGCTCGGCGCGAGGGGTTAGCGGGAGTTGGCGGCGGCGGCGGCGGCGCCGCGGGTTCAGCTGAATGTTACCGGCCGGGCAGAGGCCGTTTCCAAGGCCCCGGTTGGCGTGGAAACCGTAGCGAGTCTGTTTCATTGTTCGGTAGGAGGAGTCGGTCTGCGAATCCCAATCTGAACTCACACCCCCCCTCCCCCCTCCCCCGTCTCCCCTCTCCGCTCACCCCCCCCCCCCCCCATCCACACCCCCTCTCTACCTGTCAGCCCCAGAATGCAGTGCTGCATTTCTCTGATGTGTAAATTACCTCTCCCCACCGTGTGATATTTGTCCCTGTTTTTGATATCGCAACGTTATGTCGAAATTTGGCCATCAAAGGCGCCGTTTGGTTGCCCGAAAAGATGAAAAGAGGAATAAGGTGGCCTTGGTGGGCGGGGTCCTCCCCCCCGTTCTGGGAGTCCCGGTCTTCCCTGGCTGTCTCGTAGCTTTGCCATGAAAGAAGACTCTGCAAGGGTCCAGCGTTAATTTCTGTCTTGGACTCAAATGTACTCTTGTCAGAGTTGATTTAACACTGAATATTTTTACTGTGGGTGGTGACTGAAACAGAAGAAAGCAGTTTTTTATTTTGTTGTGGGGGGGGGGGACTAACAATGTCTGGCAGGGCTGTGGGAGGCCTGTCAGGGTCAAGGACAGGTGCTGTCATCTCTGGACCCTGGTTTTGGCATGCTGGAGTTGGGAGGGGGGGGGGGGGGGGGGGTCAGCGGTTCTGTGTACATCAATAACTGGCTGCCATGTTGGGGCAAACATGGGTGAGGAAAGCAGCTTGTTAACAACCGAGCTGTTCCTCCGCACTGCGTCTGCGTCTGCGCAGTGGGAGGAACAGCTATCCCAGCATGCACTTCACCGGGCTCCCTCGGCCTGCTTCTTGAGCTTGTGGTCTGTCTCAGTGTTCCCCATACCTCACCATGTGAGTGGAGTTACCGTCAATGGAAACACAGGCAGGAGAATAGCGCTTCTGCTTAAAGCGCCGCTTCCTCAGTCTCCCTCCAGTACCGTGGCACTTAAGGTTGCGCTGCGCGTTGATGGAATGACCCCTGGAGTCGGCCGTGGTGCGGAACACGTGCCGCTCTTCGTCCCTGCTCTTCGGCCAGACCTCTTAGCGTGCGCTTTCGTACGTCCATCACGGTAAGAGCTTCTGCTAAATGGCCAATACGGTTAATGAGGAAGGGCATTACTGGGCCTTCTCATATTCACAGCCTTCCTGATGGCCCTTGCTTGGTTTCATTGCCCGTTTTTGTTTCTTGGCGTTCATTTTCTTTTTGTGTGTTTTTGTGCGATTGGGAATCGCGTTGCTTATAATTGAACAGTTTTCGGAGTTTTGACTCCAAACTGGGTTGTGCAGGTGTGCACGATTATCTATAAAAGTGCATTGCTTAATACTACTACTACTACTACTACTACTACTAATAATAATAATCATCATAATCATCATAATCATCATAATCATCATCATCATCAGCACAGTAGTGATGCTGATTGAATGTAGTCCGGCTAGTATTAGTGTTAGCGTTTTCTGTAGCGACACTTTAATTAGCAGCATTTGGTGGATCTTTGCCATGGCGGCCTGTAGCTTGCCCCGTTCAATGCGTTTTATTTCCAGTGACTGCCGTCCCTTTCCGTAGTGGCCTGCTCAAGCAGCTCGCCCCCAGATAAACTCAGCCCTGTACAGTCACCCAGCTGGCGGCTCGATGCTAATCAATTTGCACATTAGCACGTTAGCACGAATAGCTCATCTTAACGAGAGTCCATCTTAACGCGCGGTTTCGACCCGGCGAGTGACGTCGGGCCTCGTTTCGCTTCTAATTTTGGGGAAGAAGGGAACGTGCTGGAGGAAGGGCTGGAATCGGATCAAATGTGATGTTATTTATTTATTTATTACAGTATACAGTATATTTATTTTTGCTCGTCCCAGGTGCTGAAATGACTATAATGCACCAGGTGCAGTAGGGTTGCAGGGCTCCCCTCTAACGCTGCAGGCCTGCTCGATTCGCCACTAACCGCCCTGCCCAGGCGAGAGAGAGAGAGAGAGAGTGGGAGAGAGAGTGAGAAAGAGGGGAGAGAGAGAGAGAGAGAGCTGTCTGTTGCCACTTTTCTATTGTTTGTTTTCCGAGCGGCTGGCGGAGGAGATACTGGGAGGAATTTTAGCCAGTCATTAACACAGCTGCCATCGATGGGAAATAAATTAAATGATTTTATGCCGTCATCTGTGAGAGCGCAAAGTGTTTAATGGACCGAGCGGGGCCCGGGCGCGCTGAATCCCCCAAACCCTTTTAAAATGCCTTTATCTGCGCTGCCATTGATTTCTCCTGGCTAAGAAGAGTGGGGATCAGCGCGAGGAGGACACTATTAAACCTCCTCTCTCCCATTGTGTTCGCCCAAACTGAATCTAAAGTTAGCTTGTGTTCAATAATTAAACATGATTTTTTTTTTTCCTGATTCTTTTTGAATAATAGACCGGGGCATTTTTTTTTTTTGCTGGTGTAGCAATCTTGGCCTTTTATGTCAATTGTGATGAGGATTGTGCCTCCTAGCTAATAGCTAATAGCGCGCTCTCGCGTCGTTGCCGTAACGTTGTGAATGGGTTTATCGCTCCAGCGCCAGAGTGCAGTTCAGAACACCCCAAAACGCAATCCGCCTGTAGAGCGCGTGTGTGTGTGTGCTTTCCAAAGGGTTTTGCACCCCATTTATGGATATCGCGGAAAGTGGGCATCGAAGGGCCTGGGGACGCGAGCTCTGATTTGTTTAATTTGGGACCGTTGGTTGGGACGTGAGACTGACGGACTTGAACGGACTCGTCCTGCCTTCCAGAACTCGCTCCTTGCCGGGGCAGTGAGTCCATGAGTGAGTGCTGTTCATCAATAGTGGGCTCTAGCTTTAGCAGTAGCAGTAGCAGTAGCAGCAGTAGCGTTAGCAGTAGCTTTAGTGCTAGTAAGAATAGCAGTGATGGCATTAGTGGTAGTAGGAGTAGCAGTGATAGCATTAGCAGAAGCAGTGGTAGCGTTAGCAGTAGCAGTAGCAGTGGTAGGCATTAGTCGTAGCAGAAGTAGCAGTGGTAGCGTTAGCAGTAGCAGTGGTAGCGTTAGCAGAAGCAGTGGTAGCGTTAGCAGTAGCAGTAGCACTGGTGGCATTAGTGGTAGTAGGAGTAGCAGTGGTAGCGTTAGCAGTAGCGGTAGCAGTGGTAGCATTAGAGGGGAAAAGCCAGCAGTGCGGAGGTGCTGCTGCTCACTCGTTTGTTACGACAGATTAAGTCATCGATCGGAAAAACCGGAGCTCTGATGGTGGGGGAGGGGGAGGGGAGCGGGTGCTGCACTTGCGTGTGTGAAAGAGGGGGGGAACGAGAGAGCAGGAGAGAGAAAAAAGTGAGAGAAGACGAGTGAGAGGTAGAGAGGGAGAGAGAGGGAGAGGAATGTGAAAAGGAAGAGAGGGAATGGGAGAGGGAATAAAAGAGTGGAGTGAAAGAGTTAGTGAAAGAGACAGAGGGCTAGAGAGATAAAAAAAAGAGTGAGAGACAGTGAGGGTGTGAGGGGAATGTGAAAAGAAGAGAGAGAGAGAGAGCGAGAGAGGAGGTAAAAGGGAGGGAAAGGGAAATGGTGAGAAAGCGTGACAGAGAATGGAGAGAAAAAGGCTAGAGCGAAAGACGGGATGGTGGCGAAAGACAGACAGAGAGGGAGAGCTGGACGAGTGGGAAAAGGACAACAGGAAGCAATAAAATGAGAGGCATAGACAGAGAGAGAGAGAGAGAGAGAGAGAGAGAGAGAGAGAGAGGGGAGGGATGCACATCCTTCTGTTGTTCGGCTCTTTTTTTTTTTTTCTCCTTTCTCTTTCATGCCTTTGGCGGCCCGGCGCTGGCATAAGGGAGTAATTGTGAAATACCTGCGCCTAGTTTGGGCTCCTCTCCATCCTTGACCCCGTTCAGTCTCGCGTCCCCCGTGGGCCCTTCCAATGAGCGTTAATTAAAACGGCGGGGGCAAAAGGGTAATTACGATAATAACATAATAATATCGGGGCGGGTTATTAGAATTTTTTTTCCGCGGCCCTTAAAATTGCTTCCTCCGAGTATTGCGTTTCAGCGACGTTAAGTAAAGCGTAATTTCCCTGAAAGTGGACTAAATGTCGCAGATGCCGTTGCTGAGGGTGCAACGGTGTAACCCGAACCCCGAGCGCCTTAACATTTAATGCATGGTGAGTTTTTTTTTCTTTTCTTTTTTGTGAAATGGCTTTGCGGATGCGCGCCTGCTTGCTTGCAGCATCCGTGCGGCAGCGGGTCTGTTTTAGGAAAGGTGGCTTGCAGGTGCAGGGGTGTGTAGCGTGCAGCTGGACCCAGTGGAGCCGATGAATCCGCACAAACACGCTGGCTTTGCTTTTGCGATGACCAAGCGAGACGCTGGTTCGTTTTGGCTGCGGCTGCAGGGTGGGAACTGTCTCTGCGCCTACCTGGCTGCTGGCAGACCGCCCTTCCCTGCGGATATTATGGCCCCCCTCCCAACCCCCCCCCCCCCCCCCCCCCCCCCCCCCCCCCCCAGCCTGCGGGGAGCCCACCTCCAGCTGTGACCGGTGCAGCGCGCTGAATTGCTTTTGAATGGTCTCTACTCAAACAGGCAGTAATTACAAGCTTAAGGAGGTTTAGTGGTCCAGTAAACTACATAATCACCCCTGAATTAGGCCGGCCTCATCAGCTGCAGTCCAGCGAGCTCCAGTCACTGTTTCCGTGTAGCTTTTTTATTGCGCCGCGAAAACCCAGCGGCAGGTGTGGAGAGGTAGCCCCCCCCCCCCCCCCCCCCCCCCCCCCCCCCCCCCCCCCCCCCCCCCCCGAGGCGGCGTTTCCTCCCCTGGTCCCGTTCCCCTCCAGCGGGCACCACAGACCGGCGTCAACCGTCTCCTAAAGTGACGCCCACCAGGGTGTGGTAGGGAGTCGCCAGTGCCCAGTCAGACCATCTGGTCCAACCCTAACCCCCCCTCCTCTGATGATGACCACATCGTCCCACGGTCCAGATGCGCTGGACCGGCAGCGACTCGAAGTGTCCGCAGATCGGCTGAACACTCTTAGCTCTGCGAGATTTCGGACACGGGTCCGTCCCCTAAGCTGCCATATACTGGAAGCGTAGGACGTGCTGGTAGTGGGACGTTCCTGTCCGAGGAAGAGAGGCACACCGATTTCGAATCGACCCACCTGAGAGTTTTTATTTTTTATTTTTTTTCCTCCAAAGATTGTTCTGGAAATGACAAGACTAGAGATGGCGTGTAGGCGCCCACCTTCCTCATGTGTTTTTATTTATTTATTTATTTTTTTTCTTTCTTTGCGGGCCGGCGCTGGAGGTAAGAGCCGAGAAGCTGAGGGGACGTTGGCGGTGCAGACAGATGGCTCGCCGTCGTCATCAACGTCAAGGCCCCACGCCGCGTTCCGCTTCCCTCCCGCGGAAAAAAAAACGTCCCCCCCCCCCCCCCCCCCCACGCCTGACGAAGCCGCCGTTTTTCTCGCGTCTTCCTTCGCCCGTCGGTTCCCTGCCTCGCCTCGTCGTCAAAACAGGACGGGATGGGGCGGGGGGGGGGGGGGGGGGGGGGTTTCGCCAAAAAGGACGTGGGTGCGGCTACGCTACGGCTCATTGCGCTACGAAAATCCCTCCGTTTCGTCAGCGCCGCAACCAGACCAGGTTTTCGCCGAAATCCCCTCGGCCGTCCGGCGCGCCCTTACGCTCCGGCCGTGATTACAGGCTCGCGTTTTCGGAGGTCCGGACCGACCCCGGCGCCCCGGGACCGCAGGGCCCGACCCCAGACCGTCTTTGAGCCGAACAGAGACGGCTTTTCGGATGAGGAACACCTAATTAGCGTATTGGATACCAGGCGAACGCGCCGTTTCATCTCGAAGATGAAAGGGACGAAGAGAGAGAGATTCTCCGGGTTCACCTTTCAGATTTTTCAGGTTCAGATTTTTTTTTCCCCCTCGGTGTAGGAAAGGGGCTTTCTAAAAAACGGCGAAAGAACTGAATTATTTATGTGGCAAACTTTGTGTGGATTTAGCGCCTTGTGAGCTTCACAAGAAGCCCCCGTGAAGGAGGTGTTTCTGGAGGTTGGCTATCAAACGAGAGAGGCGTTGCTGCTTTGAACGGGGCATTCTAACCAGACCTGCCGGGGTGTGGCTGTTTTTTTTGCATTCGAGGCTGGAATATAGGCACTCCAGTTACAAAAGGTAGTTTTTATTGTCACTTGATCCATTTATTTCTACTTTCTATTTTCTGAAGCAGGCTTTCATGGAATAAATACACACCGAGGAATTTGGAATGGGTGATATCTCAGCAGTGGACACTATAAAGGGTGCTAACGGGGTAGATAACGTTATCTTGTTTGTGTAGGTGCCCCCATTTTTTTTAGCGGCCGCTCGCGCTGCGAGACGATGCGTTTTTTTATCCGAGTGTTTTCCTCCCCTCCGGCGATACCGAGCTCCGTTTGGAGGGCGGGGCTTACGTGGGCAAGGCAGGCTGGGAGCTTCGTCCGTAGGCGTTAGCCGCGGACGCGAAGGAGTGGCAAGGGGACGGCGAACTTCAATTCTAACCGCGTTTATTTAAGAGCCGTTCCAAAAAAAGATGGATTTTTACACGGTGGGGGACGACAGGAAAAGGTTGGGGGAGAGATGATGAGCTGGAGGGGGGGGGGGGAGGTAGGGGGCAGGGGGGTGAGGGGCGATACTCAGATGTCAGCTGAAATAGGTCCTGAATGGAGGCCATGAGAGAGTTCCTCTGGAGTCTCGGGGTGTGCCTGTGTGGATTTGACCGGAGGCGAACGTGCACATGCACGCCAACACGCGCACGTGCACACGCGTGACCGCGTGAGGGACACGCCCTTTTCCCGCGGGTTTGCGAGTCCTCATAAGGAATGGCATCGCCAGCGCTATCTCCCGTTCGGAATTCCTTATCTGGGAGGAGAGGGTCGGGGTGGGGGCGGTGGTGGTTGGTGGGCGGGGAGCGGGAGTTGGGGGGGGGGGGGGGATTAACTAGGAGCCTCGGGATTCCCGCTGTCCCCGTTCGCCTCTCGTCCCCGAGCGCGGGGGGGGGGGGGGGGGGGGGGGGGGGGGGGGGGAAGAAAGCGAACGTTCCGGAATCCCTCGGCGAATCGCGTCGGACCCCCGTCGGCTGAAAGTCGCCCTATAAAAACGGGAGCGGGCGGGCAGGCGACCGCCATCGGACGCACACTGTGGCGTACGCGGTCCCCGATTGTATTTAATTACGTTATCTCCCGGATAATGGAGCGGCTAGGCCCTCTAATCTGCGTGTCCCGCGCAATCCGCACACCCCCCCCCCCCTCCCCCCCCCCCCCCCCGCGTTGACTTCCGCCGTGAATGAAAGCGAGTGATGTTTCTTTTTTTCTTTTTTTCGTTTTTTCTACACGCGCTCATTTTTTTATGAAGTTAATCTAGTGTGGAAGGCCACTTTAATCAGAACCACTCTGGATGTGGAGAAAAAGGGGGTCCTTTAAATAGAAAATGATAATAACACTAAACCCTGCAGTGATAATGGAGGGGGGGGGGAGGGAGGGGGATGAGAAATTGTAATTAAGTAGTTAAGTGGGACACGGACACAAAGATTTAGGCAATTTTTTTTTTTTTTTTTTTTAAGGGAAAGTCCCCGGCTGCCTCTGTGGCGGAGTGGCTCGGTCACAGAGGGGTCCGACATGAAGGTTTTTCGGAAGGGGGTTTGCTGTTGATGTGGGTGTCCTCGCTCGGTCAACTGCAGCGGCCCGGGGCTAGTGTGATAAGAGAGGTGGCCAGGCCTTCTCCAGGCCCTCTTCCCACCCAGAGCCACGCCCCCCCCCCCCCCCACCCGTCCACCCCACCCCTCCAGACCACCCTCGCGGCGACGGCAAACGCGTACACGCAACGCGAATAATCGCTATGGAAACCGCTTCCGCTGCGCTTTCTGTCGGAACGGCAAAAGTTGTCTTGGCGTCTTGGCGATACCAGTTCTCCGCTTGCGTTCCCTGATTACGAAACCGATGGAAGTTTCACACGTAGTGGCGATGGATCCGCACCACGCCTTGGCTAAGCCGTCGCGTTTTAAAATAACACAACTGGCTTCTGCGGGCCGCTCCAGATACTGATTGTAATACGATGTAAAGCAGCTAGGCTCTCGCTGAAAGGAGCCTGAGCGTTCGTGCTCACGCAGTCAGGGGCCAGCCTTGTACTGCTTTGCATGCTGGGCACTGACTCGACGCTAAACTCGACGAGTTAAACCACCCCGTCACCTCGGGGGGGGGGCATTTGCATTCCCCCCCCCCGCCCCCCCCCCCATGGGTGGGTGTTCACCGATGTCACAGAATTTGAAGATGAGGGAGTAATTGCTGTTCCATTCAAATCGGCCGTGCATATGGAAACACGCCCCCCCCCCCCACCCGTCCCTGCCCCACCTCCCCGAAACACGGCTCGGTGCGAGTACTCCGCACGGCCTGGGGGGGCGGTGCCTTTGGGCTGGGGGGGGGGGAAGGGGGGGGTGGCTGCCTCTGGGCTGGGAGGGGAGTGCTTTTGGGCTGGGGTGAGGCCCACGTGTTGTCACCCTCCTGTGAGCTCCCCTGGGCCCAGGACGGGCCTGTTGGGGTGGAGCTGTGTGCAGTGAGGGCTGCTGGGATAGACTGGGGGAGAGGAGGCTGTGTGCAGTGAGGGCTGCTGGGATAGCCTGGGAGTAGAGGAGGCTGTGTGCACTGAGGGCTGCTGGGATAGACTGGGGGAGAGGAGGCTGTGTGCACTGAGGGCTGCTGGGATAGACTGGGAGTAGAGGAGGCTGTGTGCACTGAGGGCTGCTGAGATTGACTGGGGGAGAGGAGGCTGTGTGCAGTGAGGGCTGCTGGGATAGACTGGGCACTGAGGGCTAGAGGGGGGAGGCTGTGTGCACTGAGGGCTGCTGGGATAGACTGGGGGTAGAGGAGGCTGTGCGCACTGAGGGCTGCTGGGATAGACTGGGAGTAGAGGAGGCTGTGTGCACTGAGGGCTGCTGGGATAGACTGGGGGTAGAGGAGGCTGTGTGCAGTGAGGGCTGCTGGGATAGGCTGGGAGTAGAGGAGGCTGTGTGCAGTGAGGGCTGCTGGGATAGACTTGGAGTAGAGGAGGATGTACTCTTATCTCTGCCAGAGCTACAGGCCTCAGGTTCCCACTCTGCAGTGTGGTCCAGGACAGGGGCTCAGGGAGAAGGGAGCAAGGGAGGGGAATGATGCTGGTGCTCTCTCTCTCTCACACTCTCTGTGTCTGACTCTCACTCTATCTCTCACACCTTCGCTCTCACTCTCACTCTCTCATTCTCTCACTCTCTCACTCTCACTCTCTCTCTCTCTCTCTCTCTCTCTCTCTCACACACACACACACAGAGGCGTACACGTCCTCTCACAAACACTAGCACACACACACACACACACACACACACACACACAGACACACATACATAGATGCACACTCCATCTGTCTGTCTGTCTCTCTCTCTCACACACACACTTTCTCTCTTTTACACACACACAAGAAGCAACACAGGTCTCCTGTGACAAACTCCAGGAATACACAAAGACTGGGGTGGAAACTCTGATGACGGATATATTACATTTGGATAAGACGTATCATTAGAGGTGGGGGGAGGGGGGGGGGGGGGAAGACATTTTCCATCTGCGCCTTTCAGATGTTTTTCTTTTTTTTCTCTTCTTTTTGGCGAAACATAATCAGAGCCTGAGAAAATGCTTCTCACTTCTGCTGTAACTGTCAATACCGATTTTAAATATAATTATGCTCTCAGACAACAAAAGCTTTTTTGGGGGTATTTTAAAAAAAATAGTATTGTGTTATATGGATAGTGATATGTTTTTTTCATTGCATTGATTTGAAATCAGGCAAGATGTATCGGAGTGCAGAGTTATGTTTTCGGGTACAGTTTCAACGTTGATTTGTTATAATAAACCAGTTCAATTAAATCCTATATTTTTGGTTGCTCTTCGCAGAATACATAGCGAATACAACACACAGACAATAAACGTGGCTCATTTTAGGGAGTCTTTGTCAGTGCAAAGACTCCCTAAAATCTACTGAAAGAAGTTTAAAAAATCCCTGCCATTTTCAGGTTCAGTCACATCAGTTTGGAGTGCGTCTAAATGTAGCAGAGCGTTCTGTGAGCGTGGCGCAGTCTTTAAAGTGGAGGGCTCTCACGTCAAGTTATCGCTGCTGTCGGAGAGCATACCTGCTGGAGTGGAGAGGAATCAGGACTCTAAAGACCCCCCCCCCCCCCCCCCCCCTCCCGCTCACAGGTGTAGTTACCTAGGAATCGCCATGGAAACAAAACACAAGGGTATGTCCCCCCGGCGGGGAGATCTGAGCGTGGAGGGGGGGGGGGTTGTGCGGGGAAGGGGAGGACGTCCTGCCGAAGTTTAGCGCCTAGCGCCTCTAATTATGGGCGAAGATGAAAGTGCCGTCGGTGTGTGCCTGCCCGCCCTTTTGGGGGAGTGGGGGGGGGGGGGGGGGGGGCGGGGGGCACACCCTCTCGGGGTGTCTGGGAGAGGTCTCTCTGGGGGTTATGGAAGCAGCCCTCTGTCGGGCTCTATCCCCAGCTGAGTTTCGTTTCTGTTATTTTTGAGTAGTTTTTAATCCGTTTCCCAGGCAAACGTCCTGGGGTTTTCCACGGTCATCTCAGTTTTGGGGTGTCCTGTCCCCCCCCCTGCTGACCTCCCTTCCCAACTCCTCCTCTGAGAGCGCTGAGATACTGGTGTCCTGACCAGGGCTGACCCGGGGCCTCCCTGAAGCCTTACACCCCCTTTATGTTCCCAAACGCGTACAGTCTGAATACCGCCTGCGTCTTACCGAGCCACGAATGACTGCGGCGAATGGAAAGTCTGGAATTTGGCTGGCGCTCGCTGCAGGAAATGAGATAGTTGTGATGATGTGTGCTCGACTGGCGACGCGGCGTCCGTTGAATGTTTGAGTAGCAACGGGCTTGTCGGCGCGGAGAAACGGGTTGCAGCGCAAACAAGGCGCGGGGTGGGGAGAGGGGCGGGGCTCTCGCAGTCACCGTTGCTATTTATGGCGCTTGTTTGGGATTCCTTGAGCTGATACCGATTATCTACCTGCCGTGTGTTGGTACACGGAGGTTCGCTGCGTCAGGAGCGGCTGAAAGAGAAGAAGGAGGTCTTGGCTAATCGCCTCTGGCGGAGGAGAGTGAACAATCGGGCGGGAAGGTGGCCATGTTTGCTCAGCGGCTCTGCGGGTCACCAGCGCATCAAGGAGGTCAAAGTCCACTGTCGTCCATGTTGGCTCTGCTCACCGCGGGCCTTTACGGCGAGAACGCACTTATCTGTGCGTGTCGTGGCAGCCTTAGGGCGGCCATTTTGGCTCCGCGCTCCAGCGTCCAGGCCAGGGAGAACGTGCCTCTGGGAGCGCGTGCCGTTTTGACCTCTGTCGGCCATGTTGGCTCCGCGCTCCAGCACCCAGGTCAGGGAGAACGTGCCTCTGGGAGCGCGCGCCGTTTTGACCCTGTCGGCCATGTTGGCTCCGCGCTCCAGCACCCAGGCCAGGGAGAACGTGCCTCTGGGAGCGCGTGCCGTTTTTGACCTCTGTCGGCCATTTGGCTCCGAGCGGCTCCGCTCAGGACAGCGAGACGCCGTGAACGCGGCCTCAGAACAGACCCTGTCTGTGCAGTCGCGCCGCCCCTGGCGCGGCGATCCACTCCGCCGGTCATGAGGCTCTTGCCTCTCTCATTGTTCCCGCCATGTTTATGTTTACTTATCGGGGTATTTTTAGACCCTTCGGAGAAGAGCCCTGTGTCCTACGCTCAAGAGTTCGGCTCTTTCAATCTCGACGCCGGGCAAATTTGGAGCCGCATGTTATTATTATTTTTATCTCTCTCTCTCTCTCTCTCTCTCTCGAGACATAAGAGGAGGAGATGAGAAGCCTAATTGCATGAAGTCATGGCGTTCATGTGATTGGAGCAATTATATTTTGTTTTCGCGCTCCGAGCCAAGCGATAGAACATAGAACGGGTTGTGGGATCAGATGACCCTAAATAAACCGCTCCCCAGGATTTCTTATTTTCCCAAATTTCATAGCAGTCATTTCTATGCCCCCCCCCCCCCCCCCCCCATGCCCCCTCTCTCCCCACCATGCAGAATTCATTGCTGCTGTTTTGCTGTTGCACCCTGGGCAGACAGGCTATGGGTGATAGAGGGGCCTGGCTCCTGTGTGAAGCCGCGGCAGTTAATGTCCGTGTGAAATTAGCCTCGTTTTGTTTCAATTACCAAAATCACAGGAGAAAGACCGAGAAAGACCGCTCGCTCCTCTTCTGCGCTTCTTTGCAAAATCATTTGATGGGTAGAAGTGTAAAGGCGCTGATGTTTTCGTAAGAAGAAAAGGGGGCCGTGGTCTAGCATACTTCTAAATGACAGCTCGTCCTCTTCACCATCTTTACGGCACTCTCTTCGCCAGTCCCTCTGGAGTGTTTGTGAGCAGTGGTGAGAAGCCTACACTGGGTCCACAACAAATTTGAGGGAAAAAAACGTGATTCCCCAACCCCCCAACTCCACCCCCAGTGCAATTTTCCACAGGAAGATTTTCAATGTTAATTGGACTGCTTAAAGAGCACATTTTACCCTGACAGAGTGGGTTTGATCCAGTTCAGACTAATACAACCGGTTCGAATCAACAGTGAAAATTTTACTGTGCGTCCAGACGGGACTGTAGAGTCTCCGCTCGTGAAATACACAACGCCACGTCGGCTGCCAGAACAAATTCAGTGTTAAAAGCAGCCTTTAGCCGGAGTGGATCTGTCATTTAAACGCCGAAGGGCGAGGTTACGCGGAATACGCCTCGTGCGTTGCCAGCCGAGCCGCGAGCCGGCGGCTGCTCCCGGCGCCGTGGCGAGAGGGAGCCCGTCTAGAATAAAAAACCCACGCTAGCCCGTGCGCCGCGCAGCGCGCTAATTAGCGTAGCCGTTTCTACACTCCGCTTACCTTTGTAATTGGCTCGCCTTTTTGCTGCCGTTAATTACGGCGCTTCATATCCCGGTAATGAGTCTGAGGGAGAGACGCACCTCGCTTCTTTCGCTCTAATTAACGGGCGCTCGGAGACCCGCAACGCGCCGGCCTTGTTTTTCCGCCTCCTCTCGTGCGGAAAATCACAGCGTTTATTAACAAAAAAATTGTTATTTAATTGACGTACTTACGTTTTTTTTTTTTTGTTGTTGTTGTTGCAGCATCCCTACCCCTCAGAAGAACAGAAGAAGCAGTTGGCACAGGACACCGGGCTCACCATCCTACAAGTGAACAACTGGTAAGCTCGCTCGGCTTTTTTTTTCCCGTCGTGTTTACACGCAATCAATGCTCTACCCTCTGGCAACTCGGCAGCTAATGATTTGAATTAATAGTGCCTCTCCCACACGCGCACGCACGGCGAAGTCCCTCTCCAACTTACCGCTCGCCTCCCTGAAATCAATTAATCCGGCGGGGATATCGCCCGTAGGATTTTTCCATCGACGCAGGGCACAAGTTTTATTTGTACAACTAAGAAGTCCCCCGTCTAGTTAACGTCCCCGAACCCTTCGGTCGCCTCTTGAATGGCCCTCAGCCCCCTGCAACGGAAGGCCCGAGAGGCTTTGCCTTAAATCTGTGTCCACCGACCACTCTTTTTTTTCACGTTTTGTGCCTAAATTCAGAACCCTTGCCCCTGGTTTGTGTGATATGAAGAGCTCGGCATGAGTGCGGGCCCGTCTTATTTCGTGCAAGTCTGATTAATTAGCCAATCGACGTTAATTAGCCAAACACGTCCTGCAGAGAATCTGATGTTCCCCTTCGGCGTAGTTCTCGGTTGCCGATGTAAACATAGAAGCGTCGAGCCCCCCCCCCCCCCCCCCACACCCCCCCTTGCAGAATTATTGAACGTCTCGTTCGATAAGAGTCACAGACTGATATTGCGGAGGTCTCTGATTACACGTCCTAATCCGTCTCTCCCAAATAGACCGGCGGGCCCTCGACGGCGGCATCGCTCTCCTGCGTTTTTGGAAACGCTCGCGCCCCGGTCTCGGGGGCCAGGAGGGCGGGGCTGCGTTAGAGCTCATTACAGAAAGCGTTATTTCTGTCGACGTTATCTCACACGCTGCTCCTTTTGGCACAACGTCGGCGTACTTGGTTTTTTTTTTGCGGGTTTTTTTTTTTTCCGGGAGAATTTGTTAATGGTGGGACCTCCTGCTGCTGGGACAGTGCCTCAGCAGGGGGGTTTTATTTTTGGCAGCGGCGGTGTGAAGTCACATTACCGCTCCTCCCTCCCCCTCCCTCCCTCCCCACTCTCGTGTACTTATTTATTTATTTAATTATTCTTTTCCTTTTCCGTGGCGTTTTTAGTGGAAGGATGGCGGTGTAGCCGTGGATAGCACTGAGTCAGAGGCGCCGGTGTGAGAGAGCTCTCTGAGCGTGAGCTGGGGTGTTGTTAATCTGAGGGGTATTAGCAGTTAAACCGTGCATGCTGGGATTGCTCAGCCCTCTCTGAGCGTCTGTGTGTGTGTGTGTGTGTGTGTGTGTGTCTGAGAGAAAGAGAGAGCATATAAGAGAGAGAGAGAGAGAAGGGGGATAGAGAGAGAGAGAGAGAGAGAGAGAGAGGGGATAGAGAGGGAAGGAGACAGAGAGAGGGGTATAGAGTGAGCAGGAGAAAGAAATGCAACAGAACGAGACAGAAAGAGGGAAAGAGAGAATATGAGAGTGGAGAGAGAGATAGAGGGCAAAAGGCAGTAGAGTGAGAGAGAGAGAGAGAGAGAGAGAGAGAGAGAGGGAGAGGTGTGAAACCGAGAGAGGGGCGAGGCAGAGGTTAGGGGACGGGGTCTGCCGTTTTCGTAAGCTTTCCATTGCACTCGGTCGGAATCCCACAATTGGGCGTCTCCATGGCAACCCCTCCCGAGGTTACCACCTGACCCCTCTGGTTTTAAGAGCTTGTTTCTTCCCCCCCCCCCCCCCCCCCAGATGTAGTTTGTCACATACAGGCAGAAAGGTCCAACTTTGTTTCAGAAAAGAGATATGGATAAATAATCTAAAGAACAGATTACGACTTTTATTTATTAACAGCTCTGAGCTGCACTGCGTAATATCTTTACAAGTTACCAGGTCTCCTGACAACACTGTTTATATTCCGGGGAATTACTCTGCAACAGCTGTTTTTTTCAGCGTGTTTTGAACAGTTCATACGGGGATGCAGTTCCTACCGCATTTACTGTATGTACGTGCATGTATTTTTGTATTTAAAAAAAAAAAAAACAACACGTAACAGATTGAAACAAATAACAAATCCCGTGAAACTTGCTCCACCCTCCTGCTTAAGAATTCAATTCTGCCCAAAAACTTGTTAACGCAGATGTAGGTGATTTATTTTTCATGAGGAGCCTCTCTAAATCAGTGCTGGGGAGATGAAATGGAAGTGCTAAAGGGCGGACCGTGTACAGATCACTCATGAATTATTGGCAGGGGCACAGCATGAGGCAGTGCATGAAATGTGTATTTATATATTAAATGCGCACACACACACACACACACACACACATACGCACACGCACGCACACACACACACACACACACTCGTGCGCATGCACACACACGCATACACACTCAGCCCACGCATACGTGCACTAGCACGGACATGCAAACACATTCGACACAGCTGGGCAATAGGATAAAGTGTGTGTGTGTGTGTGTGGGGGTGGGTGGTGGAGGGGAATTCACAGGAAAGATACTGTAAGGCTGTTGTGGCTGACTGACTGACTGACCGAAGAGCCAAGTGGGGGCTGGGGGCTGGGGGGGGGGGGGGGGGGGGGGGGGAGGGGGGGAGAGAGAAAGAGAGTGAAGAAGCAAACAAATGAAAGAACCACAGGATTGCATAATTCCGTCTATCTTATCGGTTGTTATGAAAAAAACGCGGGTAGTTGCTAAGCTTTAGCAGCAGAGTACACAAACACGGCGTGGTCTGAGGAGTGCGCTGGCAGCTTGCGCTGGTATGTGTTATTCTACGGAGTCACGGCAGATTAACTCTGAGCACCTCCACACTGGAGGCTGCGCTGATTGAAAACTCATATGTGTTGTTTTTGATTGTGAAGTCAAGCGTCGTCGCGGAGATAATGCCAGCGAGTTGGGGCGTGGAGATGTCGTAAGTTTCAGTTAATATATGTATTTTTAAACCCCCCCCCCCCCCCCCCCCCCCGTCATCCACCCCCCAACCCCCCCCCCCCCCCCCCCCGCCCGCCCTGTTTTTCTTGGGCAGAACGCCATGCATACATTACGATTTCCACACTACAGCCTGTTGGCTTTCCAATGCAAGAATTCTGCGTTTCATAACACGCAGAAGCGTCAGCTTCCCTGCGACAGTCGTGTTGCGTTTTTTATTTTATTTATTTATTTATTTATTTATTTATTTATTTATTTATTTTTTTGCGTACGGTATAGCGCCGTACAGAGGCAGAGGTGTTTTGGGAGAGGAGTGTCCTCCAACATCGACGTAAGGAAAATGAAAACCGGAATGCGTGGATGGACTCGGGGCGGGGCGGGGCCTGGGGGGGGGGGGGGGGGGGGGGGAGTCCGTCAATAAGAAGCATTCTGAGAGCAGTCCATAAACAGCAGATCTAAAATCAATGAGTGTGGGGGGTGGCGGGGGGGCAGGGGGGGGGGGGGGGGGGGCGATGGACTGGAAGGTGGGGGGGGGGGGGGGGGGGGGGGGGGGGTGTCATCGGGTTTCGCCCGGCGTCCGCTCCTCCCTTCCTGATGGAACTTAATAAACGGGCCTTAAAGACGGTGTTTAAACATCAGCGATGGATTGTTTTGTCAATATGGCCGCTTTTATGAAAGCCTTAAAAGCAGGAAGGGGAGAGGGGGGGAGGGGGGGGGGGGGGGGGGGGGGGGGGGATGCTTCAGACGGGCCGGGCCCTGCCAAAACGGCGGCTTCGGTTTCGCCTGCTCCATCTTCTGGGACGGGGTGCACAGCGGGGAGAAAATGGGGCAACAGCTTCACCCAAAAAGTGAACGAACCCGCCATGTTTACCTACTGATGTGGACAAACCCACCTTATCTCACCCACCTTAGTGAATTTACCCACCTTTTCTTACCCACCTTAGTGAATTTTCCCACCTTTTCTTACCCACCGTAGTGAAAATGCATGGGCTGCTTTGGATCACAGAGTCTGCTAAGTGGCTGATTTCTGTTTAGATTACTGACTGAAATCTGTTAGTTACTGGAGCCCATTTTGGAGTTGCCATCGTAAGGCGCACAGACCGCGTGCACCGTCTCCAGAGCAAATTTTGGGTTGGGTTTTTTTTGGCGCTTGCAGGCCTCGGGTCACGGTTCAGGTCCATGTCCAGATCCGGGTCTGGGTCCGGGTCCGGGGTCGGGCGCTATCGACCCGCATGTTCGAACAGAAACGGTCGGCGGAACCTCGTACCGCAGGGCTCCGGGCTGGGGCATGGTGTGCCTTTGCGAATCGATAGGTGTGCCTTTTCAGGACAGCGAGCTGCGCTCTGGAGCGGGGGTGGGGCGGGGCGTCGGGGTGTTGGGGGGGGGGGGGGGGGGCATTTTGGGTTTTGGGTTGCTCAACTGGTGTTGGAGGGGCGGGGTGCCAGCTGGTGCGGAGTGATGTTCCACAGTGTCGGTTCGCCCCCCCCCCCCCCCCCCCCCCCCCAGGAGCTCCATCCCTGTAGCCCTGTTCTGTCAAGGTGGCTTAGCATGAGCCTCTACGGCCTTTAACTGTGTTTCACACAAAAACGCGCTCCAACGCCCGAGGTGCTGGAGATGCAAACAAAAGGACTATTTTCACAGTGCTGCGAAGAAAAAAAAAGAAAGAAGTTAAAAAATGGAGGCGGTCACATTTCTCTTCTTCTGCTTACTTCAAAATATGAACCAGAAGGTGGCTCGCTGTGTGCAGAATTGAAACAGATGAACGTACGCCATTTATCCTTATTGATAAATTTCTTCATTCGTGGTCATTGCTACTGTGAATGGGGAGTTTTCTACCAGCTTTTTATTTAATTTTTTTACCTTTTTTTTTTTTTTTTTTTTACTCCAGAAAGGTTGCACACAATTTTTTCCTTTCTGGAATTCGACTGCCTGCTCAGACCTGAATCTCCACCAAGATTATGTCAACAACTGTAAAAGCCCTGAGTTGTGTGTTTATGTGTGTGTGTGGGAGGTGCGTTCGGTACTGTTTGTGAGTGTGACAGGGAAGGAGTAAGCCGAGGTTACGGGTGTAAATTATACGAGTTGCGAGCTCCTCGTTGTTTTTTTCTGATCGGGATCAAATCGTAAGAGAAACGCTTAACGTCTTAACGTCGCAACTCGCAAGGTGTGAGATGCCATTCCGAACCCATCCGACTGGTTTATGGGCTCTTTGCTTTTTGCTTTTTGACATTTCAAAAAGATTTGGGCACGGTCGGCTTGAATTCGTCAGGCTTGAGAGGTCGTGCGGAAACCGAATCTGCGCTTCAGTTCCCGTTGACCAATCAGGAGGTGTCTCCGTGTATGACGTTTTTGCCAGCTGTGCTTCGCCAACTGTCACCAACGTCACGTGATCTGGTCGGGAGCTCGTATAGTCTAATGCCATCATCCGACCGGTTGTCACAATCTGAACCTCGTTAAGTGTGAGAGGGGACGTCCGAAATGCCAACGTCGTAACCCGTGAGAAAATCACATAACGCCCGACCGCCCTCAGAATGCATCATGGGAAGAAACCACACCTTAGAGTTCGAGAGAGAGAGAACTTAAACCTTGCAGACTGATAAAAACATTCAGTTATATAACGTGGTAACGAGCTTCCGTTTACTGCTGGTTTCGATCATGTTTTATTGCTAGTTTGATAGTATTTAGATAGTTACGGTTATGAATGCAACATGAGAGCAACCAATTTAAAAATGTAAGGCTACACCGACTTTGACTTTGGGTTTTCCGCAATAACGTCGTACCCAGTTCTTGAGGTACGACTGAGCTTGCAGGACGTGCAGAGCAAATGTAAAAAAATAAATAAATAAATAAAATAAATAAATAAATAAAGTAAAGAGTGAGAGTGAGAATCGATGAATAAGCGCTGGCAGAGGCTCTCGGGCCTGTGCGGAACGGCGCGGTCCTGCGTAGCTTCTGAAGGTCACGCTGGGCGAGCCTGGCCCGCCTCCGCAGCGGAACGTTCCGGTCACGGGCTAGCGGGACGCCCCACACCCCCCGACCAACCGCCCGCCCCCCTCCCCCCTCCCCTCCCCTGCGATTCGGGCCGGGGGGCCGGGGGGCCGGGGGGCCGGGGGGGGCCGGGGGTTTAGTATGGGTCCGCGGAGCTTTGGGAGAGCGTCCAGTGTTGTGTTTGTGAAGTGGGCAGGGACCCTGCTCTCTCTGGGGTGGGGGGCTGGCCCAGTGATGTATCGCCGCCTGGACCGTCTCCACGGGGACGAGGAGGGCTGGACGAGCCGCTGCTGCCCAAACGTGAAATACTGGCACGGTGTGGAGAAGTACAGGCCTCTCTCTCTCTCTCTTTCTCTCTCTCTCTCTCTCTCTCTCTCTCTCTCTCTCTCTCTCTCTCTCTCACGCTTTCTCTCTCTCTTTCTTTCAGTTTCTCTCTCTGGCTTTCTCTGGCCTTTTCTCTTTCTGGCTTTTCCTTCTCCTTCTCTCTCTCTCTCTCTCTCTCTCTCTCTCTGTCTCTTTCCTCCTCCCTCCCTTCTCTCTCTTGCTCTCTTTGGCTCTCTCTCTCTCTTCTTTCATTGCGCTGTGTTTTTAAGGAGTAAGGAAAGCAGAAAACCAGCATGGATAAACCAAATTTTTCAGTTTGCTCAGCAGAGTAGCAGAACGGCAAGTCCAGGGAATTGGACTTGAATCTCAGGTGGGGCACTGCCGTTGTACCCTTGAGCAAGCTGCTTAGCTACCGCCATTACTTCAGCAAATACAGCTGTATGGATTGTTTATGAAAAGAATGTACGCCGTCTAAAAAGAATGTACGCCGTCTAAAACTGACAGACAGACAGAGATCTATCTGTCTTGTTAATCAGTCAGTCAGTCTGTCGGTCTGTCTGTCTGTCAGTTGGTCTGTTAGTCAGTCAGTCTGTCTGCCTGCCTGCCTGTCTATCTATCTATCTGTCTATATATACCTGTCTGTCTGTCTGTCTGTCTGTCTGTCTATCTATCTATCATCTACCTTGTCAGAATGTAACATCTCTCTTTGTGGGTTTTATTTTCGGTTTGTGCCTTTGAAACGCGGACGGGAGGATATCTAATCTGGGTGATGCGCTGTCCTGCGTTAGTCACGCGTATATTTTTGTAAGTGACACCGTTAGCTGCTGCAGTGCGGCGCGGTTTCAGCTCGCGCTGTTTAATGCGTTTCCTCTCGGGCCGAGGTCGTGGAAGAAGAGAGGGCAGAGAGGGCGTCGCCCACGCCGTCGCATTGCGGGGGGGGGGGGGGGGGGGGGGGGGGGGGACAGGATGGCGGTCAGACCCCCGACCCCCCCCCCCCCCCCCCCCCGAGGCCGTGCCCGCATCAGGGTCGCTAACCAGGCTCGTTTGTCTAAACTGTGCCCCCCCCGTCCTCTCCCCAAGTCCCCCTCCAGCCTGCCACAACATCCCCAACCCCCCCCCCACCACCCCGCCCGTGCCCCCCACTCAGCGAATCAACTTTAGGGGAACTCTCCACAGCTTCGTTAATGGAAAGACCTCGCTGTGTTTGGTGAGGAGAGTTAGGGGGGGTCGAGTGGTGGTGGTGGTGGGTGGGGGGGGGGGGGGGGAGGGGTGAGGTAATGGCAACCCGCTGTTCAACAACAGCGCTTAATGCTGCCCCCGGGAGACGGGACGGGGGACCCCCAGAGTGCCCCCCCCCCCCCCCCATTTTTTTTTTTCTTCCGTTGTTTTCTTTAGGTTGGCTGACCTGCGGGGGAAAGTTACAGGTACAACCCTCCCCCCCTGCAGTGCCTACAGGGTTTGGGGTTTGGGGGGGGGGGGGGCAGCTAGTCCTTGTTGCTCTGGCTAATGCATAGGGCCTGATTTTAACGCTGTCAGGATGTGATCAAAAGCAGAGCCGGGGACAGAAGAAGTATAGTTTAGCATAACCTCTCCGGCAGAGCTCGTTGTAAAAGGTATCGCTCGCTGGTCTGTGTCCAGAAAAACAGCAACAGAACCTCAATCGAACCACAGTTTGTTTTGCGTCGAAGTCAAAATAAATGTGATGTAAGTGGGGCTTGCTCCAGATTTTTTGGCTCAAAAAAAAAAAAAAAAAGTCTGTTGCCTTTTTTTGCAGCCAGTGCTACAGCGGTTTATTAGATTTCTTTAGAATTCCAAACTCAGGGAACGTTTTTGTTTGGACACGCAAAACCGAGTCAACAGCCTTTTCCATGCAAACTTACACAAGACAGGCAGGTCCAGCCAAGCCATCTCCTTAGCTGCCTTTTTTTTCAGGAGAGGAGAACTTTATGTACATTTTAAAGGGAAAACTCTGTAAATATTGAGTTACAGGGGAGGGAAGGGGGGCCGGGGGGGGGGGGGGGGGGGGGTTGAATGAGAAAATGGAAAAAGACGAGGAGACCGCAGCACCTGCGAGGGGTGTGGTTGGTGGAGAGAGGGGTACTCAGCCATGTCCGAGCGCCGCTGAGATTGAACCAGTCGACTGGAGGAGAGCGCATCAATGCCCCCCCCCCCCTCCCTCCCCTCCCCCCCCCAAACACACACCCCCCCCCCCCCCCACTGTGCATTTCCTGTCTTTCATCATGACCTCATCTGCACATCAGGGTAAAAGCACCATTGACGGGAAGAGTGGGCATGGAGAGAGAGAGAGAGAGGGAGTGGGAGAGAGTGTGTGTGGAGAGAGAGAGAGAGAGAGAGAGAGAGAGAGAGAGAGAGAGAGGCGGTGGTTTTCTCTGGGGCTGATCAGAAGTGGTGGGTAGATGGCCATTTTGGCTCAAACACAGCAGCCCAGCGCGTTCCCACTGTCTCCCTCCCCCCGGTCTGTGCTCTCATTTCAAAAATAATTGCCGCACTCTTGAACAAATAGTGTGCAAAATGGCCGGCCCATCATAACGGATTAAAAAGAGAACGAGCGCGTTCACTCCACCTTAGTAACAGCCAGTGAAATTGGCCGGGCGCAGTAATGTTTCACAACAAGACGGGGAGAATATTAAATTCCCGGTGTCGCTGACAGCATTGTGGGAAATCTGATTCGGGAAAAACAACTTCATGCCCTCAGAGCAGCCTTTCCACCGCGTGAGAACGCCGTCCTGTCACATCCTGAAAAGTGCGGCGACCTTAGACAGCTCTCGAGCGCTGAATCACGGGTAAAAACAAACGGCGAAGGAGCCGTCGTCGTTTCCTGTAACGGCGACGAGGAGTTTTAACGCGGATCGGCCGAGGACAGAAAAAA
>CM045884.1:5481444-5553944 GCA_025169545.1 Anguilla japonica
TTTCTTCTTTGCCGATGTTGAGTCGTTTCTCCTTTCTTCTTCTCCCGCAGGTTCATCAACGCAAGGCGGAGAATAGTACAGCCCATGATAGACCAGTCCAACAGAGCAGGCAAGTCCTCAGTAGTTACTGTGTTCAAGTCCAGAAGGAATAAGCAATCCTCAAGCCATGCACCAGGAGCTCCCCATGCTGGTAAATGAGCTGCCAAAAGTAGATTCTGGGAATGGCCACTAAAAAAAAAAAAAAAAAAAAAAAAAAAAAAAATCATCAATTAACCAAATCACTAATCGCTATGACTTTGAGTTTATGAGCCTGGGACAAAATTAATTATGGATTGAATAAATAAAATAAAAAAACACACCAAAACAACTCAAACCTCTTACTCATAGAGGATTTCATCTCAATTATGAGTCAGCGTTTTCTTTTATTTGTAGCTTTCTGCTCTTCTGTTTATGTATTCATTTTTTGTGGTTGTCTAAAACTAAACCGAACCGAACAACCCCCCTCTCCCCCCGCCCCCCCCCCCCCCCCCAACGCTGAAACAAAAGGCGAATGAGAGAAGATAAAGAGATGAGTTTTGAGTTTTTTTTGTGTGTGTGAATCCTTACGCTTCCCAGTCTCCTCCCAGGCCTCTCTCTCTTGTTCTGGTGCATGGCTTGTTTGTGGGCTGCTGTGAACTTTTATTACCTGTGGTCGGGGTTGCATTAGGGGTCTCTCTCTCTGAGCTCAAAGGCGTTTCGCGGAAGGCTGACCCGCCGCGCCGCGGCTGGAATAACCCGAAACAGCTTACAGTATATCTGGAGCACGTTATTGCCGCCTTTTTTTTAGCGCTGTTTTTTTTTTTTTCTTTTTCCGTTTCTACGCGATGGCGGGAGGGGGAAGGGTGGCGCTGAACACTTCTCTTCCTCTCTCTCTCTTGTTTCCGTGAGATTCTTCTCCTCGTTTTGCCGGCAGTGTTTCGCCTAAACGGGAATGTTTTCTTTTTTACCGTAAAAAAAAAAAAACAAAAAAAAAAAGTAGACTGCCTCTTTCTTTTGTATCTTACGGCGTCTGTGGCAGTTTGCGGGTATAATATATGGCATTGCTTACCATCCCTGCCTCTGCTGAGGTCATACGGGATAGATGAACCTTTTTTGTAGAGCGTGGGGATTGGCTGGCAGGGTGTGGGGGGGGGGGGGGGGTGTCTCACAGGGTGGGTAGCATCCGGCCTTGAGAACCAAACCGATGGATTTTGGCCCCAAACAGTTGAGACTTAATTAAAAGACTAATTACCCACTCTTTCGTGCCCACGCCTTTTTTTTTTCCATCCAGTAAGTCAAGGCGGTCCGTACACTCCAGATGGTCAGCCCATGGGAGGGTTTGTCATGGACGGACAGCAGCACATGGGAATCAGACCACCTGGTAAGACCACCACGTCTTATCTCTCTCCCTCAAACACCCCCCTCCCCCACCCTCTCGCCCCTCCTCCCACCCCCCCCCACTGAAACCTGGGCGACCAGGGAGGCACAGGTGTACCCCTCCCATCACACCCCTCTCTCAGCTTTTCGCTCCGAGCTTCTTCGTCTTCTTCTCGCGCCGAAGCTGCTGGTCCTTCCCGGCTTTCTCCTGGTCTCTCCTCTCTTTCTCTGCGCAAACGTTTCTTTCTCCTGGTTCTTGGTCTGCTGATGATGCAGGTTCCTCCCCCTCTTCCCCTCCTCCCCCCCCACCTCAACCACCACTACCCCTCCTAGTTTTCCCCCTCACCGAGAGGTCAAAGCTTCATTTATCAAGACTAATAGTCTTTTCCCTCTGCTGCTCTGGTGCTTTTTTGTGTTTTGTTTTTATTTATTTTTGAAAGAACCCTTTCTTCCTCTACCCTCCTTCCCTCTCTCGCTTCCTAACTTTCCTCAGATGTGGGTCGGTGTTCTCTCTCTCTCTCTCTCTCTCTGTTTCTTTGCTGATTCTGGTGTTTTCTCCCTCTCCCTCTCTCTCTCCCTCTCTCTCAGGGCCTATGAGTGGAATGGGAATGAATATGGGCATGGAGGGGCAGTGGCACTACATGTAACCTTCTTCTAGTTAACCAATCGCAAAGCAGAGGGGGAAGTAAGTACAAATTAAGCACTTTCTTTTAGTTAACCAATCGCAAAGCAGAGGGGAAAGTAAGTACAAATTAAGCACTTTCTTCTAGTTAACCAATCGCAAAGCAGAGGGGAAAGTAAGTACAAATCAACCACTTTCTTCTAGTTAACCAATCGCAAAGCAGAGGGGAAAGTAAGAACAAATTAAGCACTTTCTTTTAGCACTGCCATTTAGTTAACCAATGGCAAAGCAGAGGGGGGAAGTACAAATTAAGCACTTCCTTCTAGTTAACCAATCACAAAGCAGAAGGGAAGTAAGTATAAATGAAGCACTTTGTTGTAGTTGACCAATCGCAAAGCCGAAGGGGGGAGTAAATTTGTTCTAGCTAACCAATCACATAGCAGAGAGGAAAGTAAGTTCTTCTAGTTAACCAATCACGAAGCACAGGGGGGTAACATGCTGATTGGGTGACTGGTGACTGTCCTCGTCTGGGGGGGTACATTATTTTACTCCATTTTGTTTCTGAGGTGGTGTTTCAGCCTGGTTTCCAGTCTTGGTGTTTTCAATTGTTTTTTTCTGCCCCATTGCTGAATATTTTTCACTCTGCAACTGTGTGTGTGTGTGCGTGTGTATTTGTGCGCACGTGTGCGTGTGTGTATGCACGTCTGTCTGTGTATATAGCGTGCACACCCACATACACACACCCACACATACACACACACCTACACAAACACACACACACACACACAACTCACGCACACATGCACGTACACACACACACACCCACATACACACACCTACACACACACACACACACCACACGCACACGCACCCTGTGTACATTTTGCTGTTCTTCTGGGCCTCCTCCCCGGCTGATAAGACGCCCTTTTCTCTCCCTGGCGATAAACGCCCGCGGCGCTCTGAAGTCGGAGAGCAGAGGTGTTTCCCCCGGCGCGCGCGGCCGCCCCAGCGCTCCGCCACCGCACATTTCACTGACCACATGACTAAACAAGACACGGTCGTATCTGGAGCGGGGGGCGGGGGCGGTTGAGCGGAGAGAGAGGGAGAGAGAGAGAGAGAGAGAGAGCCATGAGGAGGAGGGAGGGAGGGAGTGCTGTTGTAGGAGAAGGGGGGGGGGAGGGGGGGCGGGTTGGAGGTTGGGGTGTTGGGACGAGTGGGGGGGGGGGGGGGGGGGGGGGGGGTTGGGGCGTGGGGGGAAGGAATCGGTGGGATGTTACCATAGCAACAGACTGATTGGCAAAATGTAAGCAGTCTGCAGCAACGCAAGGAGAGGAGGAAAAGAGCGTGTCCCTAAAGTGCCATAAATCTGCCTCAGCGCCTGCGACCGGGAGCGTCGCATTAAAAACTGCGACCGCGAGCGCGCTAGCCGCCCGCCGCGGCCCGACGCTAGCGCTACCGACGCTAACACCTGCGCAGCCACGCCCGTACCGTACGCCGCACGAAAAAAACCCGCCCCCCCCCCAAAAAATATACCCGCCGCTCACGATCTCCCATCTCTCTTCTCTGCCGCCATTGTCCGTCCATCATAATCGGGTTACGGGCGGCGGAAAAGGAAATGAGAGAAAGAGTGAACGGGCGTAGCGCGGAAGGTGCGCGCGGCGGGCCGTGCGGCTTAGCCCCCATGCTAATTGACTCCATCCAAATTAAATATGCCATCAGTGGGAGTGTGACGAATGGATCTGACTTATTCGGTATATAAAAATAGAGATCATTAATGCTGTCTTCAGCAGAACACTTAGCGTGGCTGTGCAAGAATATCCTGGCTTTTCGCCGCTCTCTCTCTCTCTCTCTCTCTCTCTCTCTCTCTCTCTCTCTCTCTCTCTCTCTCTCTCTCTCTCTCTCTCTCTCTCTCTCTCTCTCTCTCTCTCTCTCTCTCTCTCTCTCTCTCTCTCTCTGTCTCTCTCCAGATCCACAGTAAGAGGTTTTCACGCGGTTTTTTAATACCCCTTCCTCCCGTATTTTTCAAAGCCGGGGATACCGTTTCTGAAGCTGTGTGGCGTAAATGTGCCAGTAGCATGGTGTATACAGACATAGTGACCCCCCCCAACCATCCCCCCCCCCCCCCACACCGCCAGCACCACCCCTCACCGCCAACCCCACCTTGGTCCAAATAACCAATTGGTTCAGGAAGGCGCTTTTTTGGAGCGTCGTTGAAACTGGTCTCGGTTTTTCCTGCCAGAATTCTTTAATTGGGGCGTGTGAAGGAGCGAGGGATGAGATGGGCTGGGGGGGGGGGGGGAGAGGGAGAGATGGCGAAGTGGGGGGGGGGGGGGACGCCACTCTAGCAGAGACCGCTCGATCTTTAACGGCTTCATCACGGGAGGAAGAACCGCCTAGCTTGGCTAATTTAAATATTGTTCCTGTACTTTCTAGGTCAATTAAATGTAAGTGATATGCAATATTCTTCATGACCAATTAAATTAATAGGTTATTACAAAAAAAAAAAAACCCTTCTCATCTTATTTGATTAAGGGGCTATGAGGGTGCTTTATATTTTATAAGCAATTTTCATTAAGTTGGGGAATTTTCCTTAAGGCAAGATTAAGCAGCTATTTGCCAGGGAGCCTGTGAGACCTAAAATGGAGGTGTTCCTAGTGGTCACACTGCAACATTACTTAAAAAAAGCCCAAAGCCAATTAAGGCCGCTTAAGAAGGAGAGGAAGAAGAAGCGGCGTTTATGCTTTTTACCCCTACCGCCATTACGGAGCTTATAAGCCTGAGAAACGAAACACCTGTCAGTTCAGATAAAGCACCGCTACCCATGCAGAAGCCCCGGGCCCTTTGATAGGGGGAGGGGGGGAAATTACTGTTTTATGGCTGTTTGGCCCCATTCTTTTCTTCTTCTTTTTTTTTTCTTCTTCTTCTTCCACAAAAATTAGCCAAGGGTGGACGAAAATTGCGATTTTATTTCCCGGACAATGGCGATCGCAGCGAAATAATTAATTATGAGCATATAGAGTTCTCTCTCTCCCCACCCCCCCCCCTCCCTCCCCACAGTTTCCCAATAGCTTTTCGGTATGCTTTGGTGAACCCATAAAACCACCCCCCACCCCCCCCAAAACCCCCCCCCCCCCCCCCCCCCCCCCCCCGTAACTCCGCACCACCTGCCACCACTGGAGCCCTTTGTTTGAGAAATCATTCCTCCAGTTATTAAGCAGAAGTTTGTTAACCTTTTGCAGGGTCAAGATTTCCCCCTTTTGTGGGGCCTGAACTTTTAAGTAGTGCAACGAAAAAAAAGAAGGGCTTTGAGGGGGGTTTTGGCCCCTATATTTCTGGCGCAAATATCTCCTGTTGATTGAGTCCCCTGGTATTCCTCAAACAGGGTGGGTCAGGAACTCCACTTATTGATTCAAGCCAACAGCCTCTGGGGTCTGTTAAGGAACACAAATTGACGCGTGAGCAGTGCCTACGGTTTCAATTTATTTATCGCCTTTCTGAGCGAATTCCCCCCGCTCTCCTTGCAACCAGAAAAAAAAAAAAAAAAACACAAAGCTCTGCACCGTATGAAGGAACTACGGAAACCGTGATTTCTCCGTGTAGTTTTGCCTGAAAGGACACGGACATCGCTGATTGTATGCGCAGTGGTCTTCAGGCAGTGAGGTACATGATCATGAGGGAAGGAAAGAGTTGGGCCTTGGTCTGTGACAGGTGGACATGGATGCTTAGTTCAAGCATGTGCCAGTATGAATTCACGTGTGTGTGTGTGTGTGTGTGTGTGTGTGTTCATTCAGTGACATAGGCAGAGAAAAAATCATGATGGATATGATGTAAAAAGATGGATATGTTTTTCTATTTTTTAAATTCTGTCTATCATTCAGTCAGTGTTTATGGTCATTTGTTGCCATAATCTGTTGTTACATTTGATATTTTCTTGGAATGAAAGTAATTATGGCCCAATCTCTCTCTTCACTGTTGTGAATAAGATTTCCATTGACTTTTGAGTTTGATTCCATTTTAAAAACGTTACATTTCATTAATATTTTTGAAATCATAGTATGATACCAACAAGTAACACCATGGCTGAGATGCTGACTGACTCAGTGTTGTATGACAGAAGTCTTATTACCGTATCTTAATAATTTTATTAGTTATACGCTGTAATTCGCACATGGATCTTACTTAGTACTGCCCTAACAAGGCGACATGACTGAGTGTGAGTGATTTTGTGGAAATGTTTGCTGATCGTCGGCTTGTCTTTCTGTCTTTGGTTGCCCCCCCCCCCCCCCCCCCCCCCCCCCCCCCCCAACCTCGCAGGACTCCAAGGCATGCCAGGGGATTACATGTCCCACTGCGGCCCGATGGGCATAGGCCAGCCCGGCTTCAGTCCCCCTGCGATGCCCCCCCACCCCACTCAGCTGCGGCACGGGCCCCCCGTGCGCCCCTACATTCCTGGACACCACCCCCACCACCCAGCGATGTTGATGCACGGGGGACCCCCCCACCACCCGGCAATGCCCATGTCAGCCTCCACCTCCTCCATGTTCAACCAGGGGGACCCTACCATGGGGGGACAAGTCATGGACATCCACGCTCTGTAGCTTTTTTTTTTTTTTTGTTGGCTTCTTTTTTTTTTTTTTTTTTTAAGGGATCGTCTACAAACGTGCGGTTCCGTACAAAACAGAACACAGTTTCTTTTTTTTTTTTTTTTTTGCTCTTTTGTGTTGGCAACAGCAGCACCGTTTCATGAGCTGCTGCTTCACGCAGACTGAGGACCTCCCAGTTGTGGCATCTGAAATGGACCAAGGGGGGAAGCTAATGTCTGCATTTCCAGGAATCCTGTTTTTTTTTTTTTTTTTTTTTTTTGCACCGGAATTTCCCTGGAAGCAAAAAAAAATAAATAGATTAATAAAATTTTTTAAAAATCACAGAAAACAAGAGAGTGAAATTATAACTATATCACTTCCTGGGTGGGTGGGTGCGGTGGGGTGGGATGGGAGGGGTTTGGGGAAGGATATGCTGTATACTGTTGTAAAAATACATCGGACTCTCGCGAGAACTGAGAATTAATTATTGTAAATGCTCTTGTATTGTTCTGCTTATTATTTTGTTTCTTATAGATTTTTTTAAAGAAGGATGTGAACTTTTTTCTTTTTTTCGTTCCACACTATGTGTGTGTCATTTTCATAAAACTTTGAACTTCCCCCCTCGCCACCCTCCCATTCCCAGATCTAACATTTTGACGAGTTGATAAGTGAATAAACGAACCGTTCGATCGATCGGACGATAAGCCTTACTTTTCTCTGCCGGTGGCGTAAAGAGCTTGTTGTGGTAGACGACAGGCGAAATAACATCGGCCGTAAAAACAACCGTCGGCCATGTTCAGCCCCCATGTTACTGTCTCTTCCCCGAGGCCTGCTTTTTGCATGTCTAATTAATTTACGCGTCACGTTAGGATTGACTTGAGCAGATGCTGTTAAGAGGGAGAGTGGGCGGGGCTTGTACAGGCTGAAGCTGGACTTGTCAGCTGTCGAGAGAATGTCACAAGACGAGTGAGGACAGGAGGCGAGAAACCAAAAGGTGTACCTGTAGTTACTGCATCAGGTATTAGGCCACTCCCCCTGAGCGAGACATCAGTTTAATGCCCCCCTTCCCCCGAACCCTGCCATCTTGGAGAGTTTATGTACACGTTGTAAATAAAAAAAATAATAATTAAAAAAGCATTAAAAAAAAGAAAAAAACTTTTTTTTTTGTGGGAAAGAAATGGACCGGAAAAGAATGGACTGTTGTAGTATTGCTTTCTTTTTTTTTTCTTTTTTTTTTTTTTTACATCCAATATCAGTCTGGTTTGAGTTTCTTTGCTTGAAAAGTCTCTATATGGGATCTACTTGAGGCTTTGTTGTGGTTGAATAAATACTTGTGGATTTTTTCTTCCCAGTGTGCAAATTATGAATTAATTTCAAGATTCATTTCTAACTTGCAGACTTTGTATTGATGTGGCAACGTTTGGCATGTTCTACCACATAATGAATTCCAGCTTCAGATCTGTCACACATATTTAAGAAAAACTATTGTGGTGTACACTTGTGTGGCTCACAAAGGGAATCCAGACACAATGATCATTCATTCATTCATTCATTACGATGCTACAGAATAATGCTATCAACATTAGCTGCAGTCAGTGGGCCACATACACGAAACGTGTATGATTACATTTGATCATAAACTGTGTTAGAACATTTCCAGGGGCATTTGGCAATCATCTTTTTTTTTTTTTTTTTAATCTGTATTTGTTCGTGGCTGTTTCCTTAAGCTAGTCACATGAACAGGAGTGCGCATAAAATTTACAAACAGCCAGCATTCATCATCTCATACACCTGGGATATGAACAAAAAAGGTCTGCAAATTTGTCATGTATCTCATTCATATTGTTTTTTTCCATAGGAACATTTTAAAGAACAAAAGTAATAATCATTTAAGAAAAGTTTTGTTAATGAGGCCCAATGTTCGGAGTTCATGTAAAGTCACGTTATGGAAGAAGACGAGGAAGGGCGAGCTAGTGGAGTAAGTCCCTGCTGGGCCCCCATAACTAGCAGAAGGGAGAGAGGGTGAGAGAACAGAAGTTGAGTTCAAACGTCCCAACCCATCTGGCCCTCGAGCCACTACAGTGAGAGGTTTTAAAAATGAGTTGTACAACGCACTCGACAGTGATTAAACATTATCGTAGCTACAAAAATCCTTAATAACAGAACTTAACGTCTTTAATATACGTAGGCTGCGCTTTGTCGCCAGCGCCAAAGCATTGTTGCAGACTCAAGCTCGTAAATAATTTTTAAAGTTTACTCGTCGGAGGAGAACGTTTGTGTCGCGCCTGCGTTTTCACAAATCCCTAAAAAAAGTGACATGACCGTCCTTTTGCAGTGCCTAATATCTAACCGTGAGACACTTCTAACAGGGTCTCGCGTTCTGGGGCATCTTTGAACGCTACTTCTGCGGCGCTGTCTGTTCAGCCTAATGTGCAACAAATGTGTGGTGGGCCTATATGATGTAGGAATGCTTTTCAACGGGGGACGAGAGGCATAACGGGGCAGTGGGGGGTGGGGTTGGGGGCTGCAGTCCGGATACAAATAGGGAATTATCCCTCGTTTAGCATTAAAATTCATTTAAATAAAATTGCCACAAACACTTAAATGGGAAGATTAGTTCCCCCTCACGCCTTATTGCACCCAGTCAATGGCCCCCGTTAAGAAGGCTTTAAGTTCTGTATTCTCAATCCGCCAGCGGTTCCCTGGATACACAAATTTCACAGCCCAAGGCATAAAAATCCACTCGCCACAAAGGGAAAGTTTTCTTTAAATTGATTCATTTTCATTTGATGGGGGAAAAAAATCCTCAAAACGCTAAATCTTATCTTAAATGTGGGCTAGTTTATTTTTTAAAGGGACATTTGCTACGTAAACAAAAACCTACATCTAAATCAATGTGCCTTTCCCACCCCTCCTCTCTTGGTGCCAGTGTTTTGTTTTGTTTTGTTTTTTTTTTTTTCTTCGAGCGATTTTGATTTTCTTTCTCTTTCAGGTCCAAGCTGAATGCTTTTTGCACTTAAGAAGCGCGATCTAAAAAGTCGGGCGACGTTTTAATTACGCCGTTACTCTCCCCGATTTAGGACGGGGTGCCGTGAATTCCTGAGCCTCGCGCGGCTCGAGGCTCTGGAGACAGGAGACAGGGAAAAAAAATCCCATGTTTGACTGCCATCTTTAGGGGATCTGGAAAACTGTCTGCAGCACGCCTTTTTTAATATGTACAGTAATGTTTCAAAACAACTTTTTTAGTAAAAAGAAAAAATAAAATAAATAACATTCGTTCATGTAACCCGTTATGAAAATTCGGATAAAATATTGCAGAAAGAGTTCTACAATACAAATGCTAGTTAAAGTAAAATAATGATAAGCGTTTATTTAGCCTACGCACGCACGCACACACACACACACACACACACACACACACTCACACGCGAATTCGCCTTTATTTATTCTTTCTTTTTTCTTTCTTGTGACTCACTATTTAATTTGATCTAGAACCAAAAAATGCGTTCAAAATTAGGCTATAACAGGTCTACAACGTAAATTATATCATTTTTTAAATATAACTGACCACAGTGTATAATAATCTACATAAATGTCACAAAATATCGCGGTTAATGTGGTACAATGTAAAATAATGGGTAACAGTGAATTGGAATATAAAAGATACTAACGACAGCTGGTATGTAGGAAAAGCTGACAGCGCTTATTTTAGCTCCTTTGAGAAACACATTTAATTGCTTTCAAAAGGAGATCTGCCACTTATTGTTTATTAACAAGAATGAAAATTATGCCATTTACATTTGCTAATGAATTGCTACATTGTAACGTGTACAGTATGCAGATTGTACACATACATGAATAAAAAACAGCATTAAACCATAAAGACGATGGATACTAAACAATGTAAACAGAACTGCACTACACTACCACGAAACAAATGTGCAATTACAAAATAAAGAGTATTACTACAGTGCTTATGAGGTTCCTCCTCAGTGGTTTAACACAGATAACCAGGGCCTTTTATAATGCATCACTGACATATTTTGTTTTTGATTGCAACAAAGAAGAGTGGTGTTTTTTTCCAAATGGAAGTCTGTAAAAGTGTTGGCATAACTGCTTCATAAAATTTTTAAAACAAAACAGAACTAGTTGCCTGTGAAGAATGAAAATATGTGTGAAGTATGATGAAAGGTTTTTTTTTTTTTTTGCTTTGTTTTCTGTATTGAATTTGACAAGACATGGATTAGATCAAACATTTTTGAATGTATGTCAAGTAGATTATTCCATAATTAAGGAAAGCATTAATAACTTCCTGGTCTAAAACTTCAGTTCTGTGTGTGTGTGTGTGTGCAGTTGTGCCCCTATTTCAGTTCCTATTTCTGTAATTAATATAAAAAAGACATTTAAAAAAAAAACCCCAATCACAGACCAAATGTTTTATTGTTGTAGACACATCTGTTAAAATGAACAAAATAAAACATGACAAATCAGGCCTCAGTTTCTACCAAAACGTCCCTAAAATGTGCACATTTCATGTGAACTCGAGCACTCCACTGCACAAAACCAGCGTGGAGCTTTGTGCAAACATAGATGGCTCTGAACTGTCGAAATAACAAATGGACATTGTGCATTGTGCTGCAAGTTCGGTCGTGTTCTGAACATGACTTGAACACGCCCGCGACAGCAGCACTGGACTGGATGTGTGCAGCTTGCTGTCACCGTCCCCCTTTTAATGCGTACATTCTGTGGTCCGGCTTGCCAAATAATACACGGGAGAGCTTTCTGCGCCTTTTCCAAACTTGTAAAATATGAGACGCTTCGATGGCGAGCCCCGAGTTGTCATGCAGAAGCAATTCAGCTCTTAAAGCATTCAAATGTTTTCACCGTCACACGCAACTGTTTTTGCACAATCACACATATCACTGTGAAATGGAAGGTAGGGGTGAGTGTTCATGTGTGTGTGTGTGTGTGTGTGTGTGTGTGTGTATTGTGTATGTGTGTGTGTGTGTGTGTATGTGTGTACCCATGAAAGAAATACAGTCTTTTCCACTGCTGATTAATTACAGGAATAAATCTGCACTTGGTCTTAGCAACAGCCCTCTCTCTCTCTCTCCTAGGTATCCATGGCGGAAAGAAATGCAGCAAATTCTTGCAGACATCACCTGAAGGAAATAAACAGTCACAGGATCTGTAAAGATCAGGGCCCATGTCATTAGTGTGCTGAAATTTATCTTTATTGAGAAATACACCGCTACCCTTAAAGCCAGACGATTGATGCTCATGTTCACTACTCATTTAATAAGCATAATTCAACCCCTACAACTAAGGCATAGTGCCATGGAATACATTTACTTTCAAATATAGAAAAAAAGTGTGTGACCTGGATAGGAAGAAAATAAACTTGACATTTAGCATTTAATAAACTGATAGCTTGTTTAGCAGTTTCTACATTCGTGAGGAGCTTGTTGATATCACTTACACACCACGGTCAGTGTATCAACATTTAAAAGGGCCTTTGGGCCGAAGTTTGTAATTCTATGGCTCAGCTTTCAAAATACTGTTTCCACAGTTTCCTCAATGTACTTACTCCTTTATGTTGGGTAAAAAGGGAAATTTTATTTATTTATTTATTGGCTACTCACACAATATTTTCCTTTCATTCCAATGACTGCTGGTGACCTCATGATTTCTAAATGTAATAAGTGAACAATTCTTGATTCAAAAAAAGGCAGTTGAATAATATGCAAACTGGTTGGTTTGATTGATACTGTATATAACCATCAAACAGTCTATCAAACAGTCCTATAGTTCTCCACGGAGACATGAAAAGATGTAAATGAACAGTCCCATTGGGATTAAACATATTTTAGAGTGCTTTTAGAGTTAATTTAATAACTGAAAAAGTTACTTTTACATAATTGCAACAATTTGCGGGGGCGATTTTCAAGCATTGTCAGGCGTGTACTCATAGTTTCAGCCGAGATGTTGCGCAGTGAACTCTGAAGAAAAGAGCAGCTGAAAGCTATGCTGTAAAGCGATGATGAGGAAACCTGTTTTACTGGTGGCTGAATGGTATGGGAGCTATTTGAAACTGAATAGAGTGGTTCGGAAATACACGTGAAGCAAAGCTAGTTCTGGAAAAAAAAGGCCCCTTTGTTGCTCAAGGTGGTTGTATCAGCTCATTACTATCAGGTGGTTGTCCTGGGCCTAATTGTCTTGGAGACACAACTCATACCTGTTGTATCTTTTTTAAAAATGTGCCAGCTTTGATCTTTGAGATATATCTCACTTTCATTTCATCTTTTGAATTTGTTACCCTGTACCTTTTCTGTGGGAATACATTCTGTCGAGGGCTGGAATGAGTCTTTTGAGGCTGAAGCATTTTAATGCTTAAAAAAACAAACAAACAAAAAAAAAAAAAACAATATTAACAATATAGAAATACAATCAATGGACAAATGCTAAACATCAAGAAACAAAACAAGAGGGCTACAGACAGAAGACTAAGGGTTGCGATTTACAGTTTAAACAAGGGGTGTAAAAACAAAAGCATACAATCAACAGGGGAGAGTTTGGGTTAATGCAGGTACAGTTATAATTAGGCTGCCATTTAATTAGGTTAAAAGTAGTACAGTTAAGACTAATTTTGTTGGCTTTAGGGTTAATTGAATGTTAAAGAGATGTTATGAAGTATTAAGTGGGTACAGGTCTTACTGGTCTTCAGTGGGACTCTGTGACTGATGTGTTGAGATCTACAGTCTGACATCTCTCCACCAAAAGCCCCAGTCCCAAGGTAGCGAATGAGTCTTGCATATCTATCCTGCAGCAAACAACCTTATCACAAGATTCCTCTGTGAATGTCCCAAAGAAATGATCTCTATGAATAATAGATGTAACAGCTAGCTGAAAACTGTGTTGAAATTAAACCAAACGATGTCCCTACACCAGCCTTTGTGAAGTTGCTAGATCATGAAAAAACTTCTGTAAGTATCTGAAATATCCTTCCTCCCACACAGAAAACCGTCTGGCCAATTTAATACATTAAATATTAAAACTGAATTTTTAAAAAAAAAAAAAAAAACACTTATTACTTTACTGTGCATTCACCTGAGAAAAGAAAAATTGTTTAATGTAACGTTTACTTTGTATTGCTTGTCATAAACTAGTATCACATTCAGGAAATACTGTACAGCACATCACAAACACTGCTGAGAATATAAATATCTAAATTTTCAATATCATAAAAAACTAAAATATGAGTGGCCTAATTAACTAATGGCCTAATGAACAGCCTGAGAGTTAACAATTTGGCAGGATGAATTTTATAACAGGCCAACACACATGCACATCTGTGCACAAACACGCACACACACACACAATAAAAACACTGTGAAGCTGAAGTTAGGGAACGTGACTTCTTATTAACTGTTGTTAATTATTATTATTATTACTGTAAAAATACAGACTCACAATGCAGAGAACTTCTGCTCTAATATTGAGCAAGGCCTTTAACTATAACTGCGTCATTAAATATAAGGTGTATTTAAGGAAATGTAAAAAAAAATATATACGCTTTATGTCAGTTGCCCTGCACAAGTGTGTTTTTGACGTTAATCCTGTGGGGAGGAAAAAAGAGAACGAACAGAGCATACTAACGCAGCGATACTGGACACAGTGTAATATCACGAGCTTTTGTCAATGATTTACACCTGCGCAGTCCTGCCAGGCGAGCTTCCTAAACAGAGCAGATGTGAAAATGAGCAACGCTTCCCAGCCCCTTGTGTGAAACCACTCAGCGGCCTCCTCAATTTTACCGTTTCTATTTCAGGAGGGAACGTTTTTTTCGCTCGTGACTGGTGACGCCGTGTGACATCGGTGGTCAGGCGCTGGCTAAAACGGCGACCAAAAAAAAAAAAAAAAAAAAAAAAAAACGCGAACGGAGGAGAAGAGCAGCGTGCGTTAAAGACCAGGAGGGAGTCCTTCTCGATCCTGCGTTGCTGCCATTTTGGATGTTATAAGTTTCCTTGGTGACCGTGCTCAGTGTTAAAAAGCCCCTGGGTCTGGGGATTGTGAGAGAAAACTATGCTATTTTCTGCGGCATCGTTTATCATTGTCACCACATAATGATTCCCCTAGCAGTTTCTTATTGATGTTTGTAATTGCATTATCTCATGGGAGTGTTGGGCGGGTTTTTGTGCGTGCGTGTGTGTGTGTGTGTGTATGTGAGTGTGCGTGTGTTTGTGTGTGTATGTGTGTGTGTGTTCGTGTGTGTGAGTGTTTGTGCATGTTTGTGTGTGCACGCTTGCAGGGGCTGATCAATGAAGCTGCATCCTGGCCTCTGTATCCACACGATGCAGAATCCCCATTTGCCCTCTCACCCAACTCATCATCGTCAGCAACACCTTCAAGGAAGATTCTATCTGCTCTGGACCCACAGATAATAGAATGAACTGTCTGAGGTCTGTAAAATCTGCCCAAAAGGGTAAAAAATGAGCAAATGAGTAAGGGGAAAACAAGACAGAAAGGATTCATTTGCATGCATCGACTTAGCTAAACAATTTTCACTAAGCATGAAAAATGCTCCGTTCAACTAAATGGGACCGTGGCATCTGGTTGTTTGGATAGGTGTTTTGGAAACCTATTATAAACTACGACTTGTGAATAATTCATTCAGGCAATGACATTGTGGTTGGAAAGATAGACAACAGTCTACCCAGTTAAAATAATGAACATAAAAAAAAAAAAAAATAGAGAGTAAAAATATGTTTATCATTTCCAGTTTTTCCATAAAGCTGACAATTTTTTTTCACAAGGTACAAATACATAAGGTATTTAAGTACTTGAAAGCTTTCCACAAGAAATGCGGATACTCTGCCAAAAATGGACGAGCTTTAGACAGCCTGTTTAATACAGTGCTAACTGTAGATGTCCGAGCAGATCCAGAAAAACTGAGCCATGGCATCACATTTCACATTTTTTATTGCTCTTGAGTTGGTAAAGATTCTGAGACTGAAGTCTCAAACCTTCCCAATTCTTAACTATTCTGTTGAATATTTTAGGTTGTGCAATGTGACCATGATATGCAACAACAGCAACAACAGCTAATATTAATTCTCTAAACTAATGTCTAATGCATAGAACCATATTACACGGTGACTTGATGTTCATAAAATGAATTGATCATAACCCACAATTAAAATGGCTAACAGTTTGATAACATTTCTCACTGATTATTCTAATTAATCTAGTTCAAATTAGACATTTGGATCTGCCCTCCATTTCAAAGCACATCATTATAGTGATTAATTAATTTGTTCATACATTTTATTAATGGAAGAGGAGTCCTCCGTTCTATATGATTGCTATATTATAGATATAAGCTTTTTCTCCTTAAAGTATAACTCACATGGAAATTACGTACAATAGAATTAAATTTTAAATGCGGAAATAGGAGACGTAGATGGAATTCCGGAGTTACTAGCTGAAGGGCTTGAAAGAGATTTATTATTGTGTCATTGCTTGCATTTTTTATTCCACATTTGAGTTGTCAAACGTTTCTTTATTAGGCACATACCGAAAACCCACGTAGATGACGCAACAATTCAATGGACCTGAAAATGGTACTAAAATAAAAGGAAATATTTTCACTTGCGTTTCTGTTGTTGTATTAAGGCGTTTGAGGACTTTTCATATTATTATTATAAAAATAACAAAGACAATTTGTTTCAGTTCATGGTAATCACGAACAACAAACATCTAAGAGTAGCCCGCTAGGAATATACTTTAGCATTTCAAAAATGTATTTCTAGTTCCTTGTCTCAGAACCACAACTTCTGCACGTCAGCACTTCTCGACGCCGGATTTCCAGTGAAGAGGAAACGCGCGAGCCGGCTTGTTTAGGCGTCGCGGTGGAGGCGCGAGGCATTTGAATTCTATCAGGCATCCGGTAAATTAAAGGGGGTTCACGAAAGGCGATTTTGAAGAGTAAACCGATCCCTACACCGGCTTTCCCTGACTAACGGCTCTCTTTTTCATGCATGCACAATGACTCTGGCATGAGGACACTGGATTCCTGTAAGCTACAGACATGGAAGCCTGTTCATTATTATTATTATTATTATTATTATTATTATTATTATTATTATTATTATTATTATTATTATTATTATTATTATGCTAACTCATAACACCGGCGCATAACGTCAATGTTATGCGGCGGTGTTATGAATTAACATGTCATCTACGTTTAGAAACGTAGCCTATATCACTAAGATTATATGTAAATAATACTGAGAACATTTAATTAAATATGTTTAATGTCTAACATCTAACATAGTAGGTTAATAAATTAACCATGAAAAAAGTCTCTAATATTATTTGGACATTTTATAGTCTAATCGGAATATTGCCAGAAGTGTTATAAATCATAATTTTCCTCGCCGATTACGCAGTCATGTGTATCATGATGGAAAAACTAAGGCTACTTTTTATGTCTTTCAGATTTCCGTATTTCCCCTTTAAAAGTCGGTATGTGGTCGCGGTGAACACCTGCACATCTTAGAATATCCGCGTACCCCCCTCGCCACCCCGCTTTCTCTGTCTCCACTGATATCTCCCTCATTTTATATCTATCTCCCTTTTCGAGCGGTATCTACAGTTCACTCGCACGGCTCGGGAATACACGTGAATTGGAGGGTCACCTTGACAGCGTCTGCCCAAGGTCAAGGCAGGCAGGGCTGTTTCGGGTGTCAGCGGAGGGCACGTCCGCTCGGCTCCTCGCTTCACCTGATGAGATCCGATCCAATAATAGCGACTGTGTTAGCCTTTAATGAGACGCCCTGGAGATCCCATCGACCCCCACCTGCTCTCCGCGATAAATACGCGCGGTTGTGTAGAATGCCAAAACGCAGTCAGCATCCTCTCCCCGACTTCTCTCTCTCTTGTTATGAAGTATTGTGTTTCAGTCGAACAATACACACTTATGTTCTCCCCGTGCTTTGATCCTGGCGTGCCCTGGAGAAGCACCTGACGGTGAACTATGATAATATTGAAATGAGCGAGAAGGCGAAGACAAAACCGCGGGACATTTTGCCCATACATAGGTAACGCCACTGTCCGCTCAGCCAGACGAGATGAGAAGAGAGATTGAGGGGGGGTTTACTGTCGTCTCGAGCACAACGCAACCGTTTACAAATGCCAATGAGAAGCGAATATAAATCTTGGTTCGCTGGCGTGTACAGTCTCTCATATATGGTTAAACCTGTTCATATAAGCATAAATGCTGTCGTACAAACATAGCAAGTCATAATATAGTACATTTTGTATTTGGCCACATTATAAGCTATAAACACATGCCTTGTAATCATGACTGATTTTGTTAAATCCTATCACAACTATTGAATTCCCAATGGATTTTAAACATGCAATGCGTAATGTAAATTTGCTTAGTCTAACTGTACCTTTTAAATAATGTGGAATGTGTTAGCCAAGAAGTAACTATGTGCGCGTTGAGTAAATTATACATGCTATAGCTACACATATATCCCATTACACAAAATGAAAATTTCCCAATTTATTCATATGATTTGGTAACAAAACAGTACCCACATTATTTCAAGAATAAAATGTGTGAATGTTGAGACATATAGCAACATACATTTTTGATCCGATTCTTAGAGAAGGAAAGAAAATCTCACTTGTTTATAAAGGTCTCATCGCAGAATGTGTATTTTGTAATTCACGGAAATTACAAAATACTACAACCTAAGGACGCACGCGCCCAGCTGCGTCCCGAGGCGCGGTGATATTTGGGGTCATATTCCATTGAAAACAGACACGCTTTCTAAAGCAAACCTCTTTGTATAAACAAGTTAGAAATCTAACGACTGCATTCACTGGAAAATAAATACAACATTTCTAATTTAGCTGTCAAACGAAGGATGGAGGTTGGATGCCTATAGTTTTATAGAATGTGGGACTTTTTAGCCTATGCGGTAGCTTGTAGTCTGACTACTATAAAAGCACGCGCACATTGCCCTGCAGTGTGCACGTATATATTAGGCATAATAAAGTGCTAATTAGCTGTATTTCTGAGAGCAGCCGGACACATGTAGGTGCAGGCCTTTTAATTTACCTGTAACATGGCTACGTGCGTCTTGCACTGCCTTTATCACGGTCAACAGCCAGGTTGTTACCTTCAGCTTTTTAATTCGCCCCCTGAGGGCACTGACTGAATCAGGGACATTGCGAGAATAAAACAGCGAGCACAGCCATTCCACAAAACGGCCAGCATGGAAAGAATGTAAAAATAAACGGCGAGAATAAGCCGATGTGACGCGAGAGCCGGTTGCATCTACAGTGTTGGAATACTTTTGTTGTAAGATGATTGAATTGACTGCACTCGAGTGCACCGGAGCGAAATACTGCACGTATAGGCTACCTATATTGCTACCTCATGGTGCTGAAAAATGTGCGCCTGACGCTGTCCAACAACAACAAGACGTATTAGCACACAGATAATCATATTTCAGCCTTATCGATATTTGCCCAAATGCTTATTTTGAAGCAATGTTTGGAAAATAAAATGTCATAACGATTATAGGCCAATGAAATGTGTATGAGAGATATGCGATCTATTTTTTTGTAAAATATACATGACATTGGCAATACGAGTGAAAATATCGGACCGCAGTAAAATGTTCAGTGTTAAATCATCTCCCTATTAGACAAATATGTACTTTGTTAGAGTTGAATTAACACAGGGCATTTTCTCTGTTTTCACTGCAATTAAATGAGCATAGTTTACATATTGATCCTCCAATATAGGTGCTGAATCTAATTAAATTGATTGGTTTTATGTGCGCGCTTGCACAATATTCGTGTCTATTGCGCATATCATAGCAGCTATCTCTAAACTGTCGTCCCGTATTTTTTCACGTGCTTCATAGTCAAATCATGACCGACGACTTACCCCATTTCCAGCACTGGCACCGATAAGCCAACACATAATGCATCACTGCTAAGACGAACAATTGGCACTGAAATTGCTCTAGTGCAACAGTGAGTGCGACCAAGGTTTATTATCCATAATAAAGATGGTTCGATCCATAAAAACCCATAAAGAAAACTGCTTGATAGGAAATACAAGAACGTTCTAAACGAGGAAGGTTAAGGCTAAAACAAATTTGTTTATTGCGCAACTTTCGGACGTTTTTTGCTAAATTCTAAAAGTGTACCTATTATTGGATACTATTGCTTACGGCTACCACCAATCATATTTTTAGAAGCGTGTGCATCTTTTTACGTGTACATGTATGGGCATTTTGTAAGTTTTGAATTAAGTAAAAGGTCTGCAACAGACATACGACAGGCAAGTTGGATGTTTATTTAAACGTTAATATTTGTAACTATATTGAATATGAATTGAAACTTGTAGGCTGGACGTGTGGCTGTTGTTTCAAGGACATACCATATTGAAAATAAATAAATAACATTAAGTCTATAATGTGGATTTTGTAAGGTCACCGTGAAGCTTCCCATCACAGTTTTTTTTTGACATCAGAACTCACCGATGAATCCACATCTTCACAATGCGTCAGATTCGACAGATTTAGCAAGCATCAAAACTGGCACGATTTCAAGTTGCATACTAGTCGGGACTTCAAAGAAAGGGACCGCAGTCTCTCGGGTTTTCTTTACCAAGATTCTTTATGTACCAAAACGTCTTGGGAAACGCATGCGTTTTTTTCCGAATAAACACAGACAAAACAGACAAACACCCCGGATCAGTCAGCAGTATTTATTTGAATTTAATTCAAAACACCGCAAGTCGCACAGCTACGGTCGCTGTACAGCGAATTGTGTCCACAGCACAGACGCGCAACCCCGCTACCTTAATTAGCTACTAGGCACGCTGCACATATTCATGAGCGTTTCGTATCTTACCATTCAAATCGCACAAGCACTGTGACTGGCTTATAAAAACGTCGGCAAGAAGCGGTCTCACCTTGTCAAATTTCGAAGCTATTTTCACCTTCACACCGAAACTCTGCGCTTATTACGCATACAGCGAGATCTTTGTGTCATTGTTACTCATTAACTGCCGTTTTTTACCCGCCAGGACGATTCCAATGGCATTCTTGTGGAAACTATAAGTAATTATCGAGCTGCAGGCTTCACCCACTGATATTTTAATCATTCATTAATAGCAGCAAAGGACAAATTTAGCCTATTTTCTTTTCCGTTGTTGACAGCAGTTATAAATGAGCTAATTTAAAAAAAATGTATATTTCCTTCACGCATTAGGCTACTTTATGAATAAAACTAAATTGGCCTCCCCTCAAATTATTTACCCACTCAATAACAACACATCAATTTGGAGCAATGAAAAAGTAAACCCTTTATTTGGAGAATTAAAATAGACCCCCCCCCCCCCCCCCCCCCCCCCCCTCTTTTATAATGCGAAAATGGACCGTAACTGGACTGTAAACCATTCAGACTGTTGCTTGCAAAGGTATGGAGTAGATTAAGGCATGACATTATTCAAACACAAAATGTTTTACATTTAAAACAGAAAGGACTGCAGCAGTCGGTTCATATAACCCTATGCACTCAGCTACATTCAGGTGAATCCCCTGCCTGTAGCCAACGGTAATCTCAATCCATGCCTCATATGAATGTGCGTTTATACAAACAGAACTGCCTGGCCAGAGCAACGGCTTTCTGCGCATTCCCGGCGCGGTTTGGCGCGGCGAGACGGGGGCGCGCACTGAACCGCCTGAACCGCGCCAAAGGGCGCACGCACGCACTGCCCGAGACGATGACAGTCGAGGCGAGGGGAGGGGAGGGTCAGCATCACGTTAGGACGCGTGTTAAAATTAACCCTACACCTTATAGAACACGACCAACAACAGAAACAACAGCAACAGCAATGCGATAGAAGGTAAAAAATAGAAGCAGTGAAGACTTAATCCTCAGCAGGCTTGCGCGGCACAGCGGCAGGCTCTCGGCTTCGGAATTTATGGTCCATAGACAGTTTATAAGAAGCAATGTACTCTATCAGCGTAGCCGGCTGATTGAGCACATGGGAACACTCTGTCCAGGAAGCACAGTTTTGGAATAATACTTACCCTGATAAAGATGTTTTCCTTCTGAAAATAAAGCGGTCGGGAGTCCAGTGGCCACTTAGCATTTTAACTTAACTATGAAAGAGTTCCCTCGGTTCTGCCCATTTTTTTAACGTCCCAAGGACAACTGCTGGAGCCCCGGAGAAGATTTAAGCCTAAATATTTCTTGTGAACTCGCCACATGTGCGAGTTGCTCCTCTGGCTGGAGTCTAGATTGATGTCTAGGCCTACAGTTTACAAACAAAGCGCTGTAGCTACACGTCGTGTTACCTTTGTACCAGTGAATAACAATTTCGTGGCGGTTAGCTACGCTGATATAAGCGTGCGCGTGCTGCATCCATGTTTGCGTTCCCGTTTTAAACTCTTGAGATGTGTTGTTATAGATTAATTCTGTGTCACCCAATGGCATAATTTCTTTCCCACAGAGTGGCACAACGCGTAAGGAACATTCGTTCGTGAGCATTCTAGAAGGCATCATTAAAGAAACGGTAAGCCTGACAAAAAAACAAAAAACAATTTGCTTGTAGGGTAAATGAAAGGATCTACAACAGGGCGACGGGCATGACTGCAATGTTATGCGGAAGCTGTCAAAATTGGCTGGTATTTATGCTCTAACGTCTGCCAAGGCGGACACAAGATGACACAAAACTTAGATGTAACACGTCTTTATAACTGTCTTCTGACCCGGCACTTACAAAGACAGTGTCGTGTCGCCTGTTGTCCTAAATTCCGTAGAATATTCAAGAATGAAAAAGTTTTTTCTTTCAACGTCAGAGCAAACATGCATTGAGGCCCCGAGCCGAACACTGCTGCCGGGGTCATAGATCTGCCTATAGGGAGAGCTCGTAACAGGACCCGCGAACATTTTCAGAAATCAAAGTCGGACCGCCGCCCTCCGCGGTGTTGGTTAGTTGTTTATGTAAAAATAAATCCCTTCCCACTTAGATGTAACAGAAACAAATCCGTGTGACGCGGCAGGCAAACGCCAGACAAGGCCCCGGCCGTTTAACACAAAAAGCTTTTAGCGGTGAGGGGAACAGCTGAGGCCAGGGCTATTGTTAGCCCCTTTGATGGATTAAGTTCAAGAATGTTAGTGTTGTCCACTAAAAGACTTTTTAATTTATTGGCGATTGTGTAAGCAGGGTCACCGGTGCTAAATGGGATGTCAATGACTGGGACACAATTTCCGAGTAAATAATAAGCATTCAGATCCTGGGGTAACCTGAGTGTCATAGCCAATATCTGGTGTACAAAACTGATCGCTGCTAAAAAAAAAAAAAAAAAAAAAAAAAGATGGGGGGCTTCATTGCCACTGAATAAAATATTATTCGGGATTGTAGGCACGTGGTACTTGCATATCTTTTTTTTTTTTTTTTTTTTTTTTTTTTGATTGGTCCCCTGATCAGGGCCATGAACGGTAACCGAGACTGTTGCTACTTTCTTAATGTGAGTCACTGATTAATCTAAAGGCGGAAAACTGAGCTCTGATGATTATTTGTTTTAATAAATTGCTGTATGAATTCCGCTGGTGATAAATGGGAAAACCGGGGGATTCTATATTAAACAGACAAAAAATAATTTATGGCCCACAGTGAATTAATCAGAGCATCAAAGCCATTATATAATGAGAAGTTCATGCACAGAACACTGAATTTATTATTATTTTTCCCTTTAATGATTATGGTTTCCTCTCCCTCTTTGATTCGGAAAGAGTTTGTTAAAGATAAACTGGCCCGTGACCAGATTCTTCTTCTATTTATTTATCTATCTCTATTAGGCTGGATGTTTATTTCTGGTCCAATTTGATAGGCCTTTAAGATGGCCCCTCCCACTTTTCCATCCTCCAGTCCGGTGTTTACATGAACAAGCTGTCCGTCATCGGGCCTTTGAAAGCAGAGAGTAAATATTCCCCCGCTCTCTTGCAGTATGAACGTCCGCCAGTAAATCATGGCGGTAGTGATATGAACTAGTCTCGGTGACGTGAAGTTCAACAGGAATTTTTGCAGATGTTTTCCTGCAGAGAGAGCAAGACAGACAAAACCGCCGAGACTCTAACTGTAAGAGAGACACAATCCTTGGGGGGGGGGGATGTCCAAAAAATAAGTGTGCTCTGGTGTACCTGTCTGTCCCGGCCCACTTCAAGCACTGGTTCTACCACCGGTTCCTACAGTCTTTTACTGGGGAGAGAATATGGTTGGACGGGGGCAGAAAAGAGTACCAGGAGCTTAAAAATAAGTGGCGGTACTCCAGAAGAAGAAGTCACGGCACTCCAAAGAGCAAAACATACAGGAGAGCACTGGCCGACTTCAAGCATTGGTAATAATAAAGACGCTTCGCTGATTCAATTGACGGGTCTTGACAGGCTTTAGTCTTATCAGTGTGTGAAAATTTTTTTTTTTTAATAATGGGTGGGGAGTGGTCACACCTTTATGTGAACTGGCCTTTGGACCACTTTAAATCCGTAAATTAATCGGTTGAATGAAATGCTTCCCTTTTTTTTAGACTCATGAGCATAACAATGACTGCAATGAGCGTAATGTGTTGTATGAGAACTGGAGAGAAAGGTAGAGCCTGCTTACAGTAGTGTTTACATGTCAAGGATGTTGCACATTGTATAAAGTTTAAATTAAACTAATTTTTTTTTCTAATCCTAATTTAATCAGAAGTGTGAACATACTGCGAGAGATTTGCTGATGCTACTTTGTTTGGACGCTACTTGTAACTGGCAGTCGTAACAGACAGTACTTATACAGGAGTATTACTAGCACAAAGCTAAAATGGAGCAGTAAATCAGTTTTTTTTCTTTTTTTTTTTTTTTTTTTTTTTTTTTTTTTACGACAACAACAACTACAAAAAACCTGAGGGCCATAATTCTGTAATGGTTTCTGGAATGTTCCTGACACCTGACAGGCCTTTGGTTGGACAAATTGAGTCCTCCGATGATGGCTGACCCTCACCGTGCGGACTGACAGACCCTGATTTCTCACTCACAGAGGGCCGTAAAGTTTACCGATGAATTACTGCCGGCGTTAAACCGTGTTCGAACTGCGGTCAATGTTTATGTCCGCCAATCAGCGGCTCTGTATTTATATTATGGGCTATTATGGACATTTTGTTGTGGCTGCCTTTTCTTGGCAAACAGACAAAAGGACAAAAGGAAAAGGCGTATCAGGTGCATTTAAATGAGTTAAGTTATGACCGAAAGTGCTCACGTTTCCAAAAAATAAAAAAAATAAATACAACTAAATACAAATAAAATAAGGAGCAAATGTTTCATAAAACCTAAGGTTAAAACAATGGTATGAGGGAAATACTAGATCACATTCAGAATGAAATAGGGATCCATAACTGAATTCCCAGAAGAAGATGCTATTCTTGTTTTTTTTGACACATTAAAATCTTGCACAGTCAGCTTCTTGTGTTTAACAGTGAGGAGATGGTGATAGTAGCAAACGGTTTTCCTTGAAAGGGAAGTTCAGTAATAAAACAGACTACAGAGTGAGAGAAAATGCAACCATGGCTGTTTTTTTTTTGTCGGGAGAATAAAATAGGTATAAAACAGTCCCGTTGTCACCTTTCTCACAGAAACAATAATAAAACTCCACCAATCAAGGAGCATGTTGGTGATGAGAATGTGAACAATGCTGATGGTGATTGGTGGAATTCACCATGTAATGATTGGTGGTTTCTCACAGAAACCATAAAGAAGCTCCACCAATCAAAGAGCTTGTTGGTGACTAGAAAGTGAACGATGCGGATTGTGATTGGTGGATTCTGGCTATAAACCCGTGGGCCCTTACATTATGTAGGCAGAGTATCCACCAACAGGTATCAACCAATTACTGTTAGCATATTATTCCTCTTCTCAATACCCACCTTTTCCTCTCTACATCCCTCGGTTGTGTTACGGAGCTGAAGGCTGAATCCCTATCCACACAAATCAATGATTAACGGTTGTTTATCTAAAAATAAGGTCACTCAGTGGGGCAATAGCAAGATCGATATGCTGTGTTTGGGTTCTGTACTGCCAGCAGTGCTCTGTTCTTGTTTAATAAATGTAATCTAACCATAATTTCCCAAGTTGTGCTTACACCTGATTTATAAAAATAACTGAGACCCACAAAAGTTGCAGTGTGTCTCCTCCGGTGATATAAGGTATAAATCTTGAATGAATTTCAATTTGAACTAACGTTGAACGTGCTTAACAATTCCTTGCCTTATGAATCCGGCTGATAACAGCCATTTCCCTCTAAATAAGGCTATATTTTAACATTTCTTGCACTCTTCATGAATAATATTGATTATCAATTAAATGTTATTCTTAAAGGGCACATGCAGCTCACTGAGGGGATTTTCACTCAGCCTTCTAACATGCCATAGCAGTAGGCCTACTTCCACATAACCAGCAGCTATTTAACTTACGTCTAGTGTAGACTTTACACAGAGATACAGCAGATCATATCCACATTGAGGTTTGATCTTATAAATGACTACTTAGGCTTGGTTTTATGCGTTAGCCACTATTTACGATACATCTAAGCCCATTTTGAAAATGAGGCCCCAGGTTCCAGGAAAGAAAAAGAGTCAGAGACCCGCGGAGTGGGAACAGAGCAGCTGGACTTTGTGTCGGTGATAAGGTCCCGCCACTTAAAAGGAAGGATGGATATCAAAGCCCCCCCCAAAAAAACGACTGCACTTTTGAACCCTTTAAGGTGGAAGGCGATCACATATATGTGTGATTAGAATGTTCTCAACTGAACATTCCAGTGCTGATGTCACAGTCACTACTGGTAATTGAGAGCAATGGAGTTCTAGAACACTGACATAGAATTTTGAACAACAACAACAACAACAACAAAAAAAGACATTCCATGAACCAAGTCTTCGAAGGGCTGAAGGCCAGGGCAGCTAACGTGGAGTCACGGAAAAAGGGGAAGCCAACTTGGGATTCGTGACTCAGCGTGTGACTGGTGTTTTCAAATTGAGACAGGAGATTAAAGTTTTCTGTCCCCCACCCCTCCTTGCTTCCCCCCTCCGCTCAAAAAAAAAAAAAGAAATACTCAGGCAACTTGAGATGCTTTGTACGGAAGCAAAGAGACCCGGGTCTGTTTTGTCCCCAAACCACATGCGAGCAGAGAGCAAACAGACACTTAATCCTGACGGACAGCGGAACTTGACATCAATTTGTCCCTGGGGGAGAGACCACAAGCTCTCAGTGACTTGTTTGAGTCTTGTACCAACCCCCCCCCCCCCCCCCCCCCCCCACACCCCCCCATCTTTTTTTCCCCCCAAATCCAGTGCCACCATAATAAATCTGGAGTGCAAAGAACTTTGACTATATGCTTTAACTCACAGGTCACTTTGGACCTAACCTACACACAGCAGTACAGGGGAGGTCCATAAAATTTCCGTGGACAGTTTCCATTTTAATCCCATGCAAAGGACCTTAGTGGAGTCAAGACATTATGGCTATATGAAGGCCAATATATTTAAAGCAAAAAAATTAGTTTGTTTTGTTGTTGTTGTTGTTGACAAGTGAAGCAACTGGGAAAGTGTAATAGACCAGTGCGAGTGAAAAAAACAAACATTTTGCAACAGAACTGCAACAGAACTAATAACTGATATCAAGAGCATTTTGACAGTTAATATTGACAGTACAGACATTTTCACACACTCAGACACACACACGCACAGAAGCCCCCGCCCAACACTCCCAAAAATAATAATAAAAAAAGAGTATATTTAGGAGTCTACCAAAAAAAGAGCTGTTAGATCTGCAGCAACATTTATGGTGCCCGTCCACTGTCTAAGCATACCAGTGTGCCTGAGCTCCCTAAGGTAACATGGGGGCTGGAGAGGGGTGGGGGTGTAGGACTGGAGCCCCTGGGTTCATTGGGAGGAGAGAGTAGTTTGGGGCACGGGGGGGGGGGGGGGGGGGGGCGGGGGGAGTGGGTGGTGAGGGGTTTCGACACTCCTCGTCCTACCACAGCTGTCCCAGAGAGAGGGGAACTACTGGGGGGAGGCAGGCCCCCCTCTCCTCCCCCCACGACCACCACCCCCCCCCCCCCCCCCCCACCCTTAAACTTGCTCAGCCACCCCACCTCCCCCTCGCTCCCCCCCCCCCCCCCCTACCTCAGAGGTAAAAAGCAGGGAAAGCCAAGGGTTAGCTGGAGGACACGGCGCCTTGTAAAACATATGCGCTTAATATTGGGGCCGTAAAACTTGTTAAATTAAAAGCCATTTCGGAAAATAGAAAGGGAAATATTTATGCGTCTGTCAAAAGGCGAGCTCGGCTTCGTCCCCTCGCTGGCGGCTAGGCCGGGGGGGCAGGCAAGAACTATCAACAAGTGAGAAGGCGCGCCGCAAAAATTTACCGCCATTTTACCGCCATTTTACCCCGGCGGTAGCTCTGATCTCTTCGCGGTTCCTCGTTAATGCCGTTAATTCCCCAAGTTCAAAAAGCAGCGTACACTTAAAAAACAAAAAAAAAAAAAAAAAAGCGAAATGCTCGGAGTTAAAACCCCTCGAAAAAAAAAAACCGAAAGAGAGTGACGCGGTCGGCACGGAGGGTTTTTGGAAAAGTTGCGAAAACACGGCGACGCTCTGAGAAGGGGAGGCCATGATTGAAAAGCTGCGAAAAGCAATTATAATTGCGAAAATGTACAGGCCACTCAGTTTAACAGGGCTTCAGGCCATAAGTCTCAGCACTCACTTTGTGTACTTTGTCATGACCTTTCAGTACCCTGCGAAAGGTTCGCCTTTTTTTTTTCCTTCTGCCTCGAGCGTTGCTCGTATCGCATCCCGTTTGTCAAACGCTCTCAAAAATAGAACCCTCCTTTTTATCAGTGTGATCGGAGTACAGTTAAGACATAAGTCTTAAATCCAAGACAAAAAAAAAACAGAAAGAAAAAGAATTCTGCCCCTGACAAAGAGGAACGGCCGTCTTTTCTCCGGATAACAGTCGTGATTTAGTGCCGCCATTAATGCGGAGGGTCATTTTGAAATACGAAGACGCTCAAAAATTGTGCTTTTGAACTGATTTCTGCAGATTCTTTCATTCGTTTTTTTTTTTTGACAAGCATTATTGCTGGCTTGGAGGAGATGGGTGTGGGTTATTATTTATGAATAGTTGGGTAGCACATGTCAGTCCCCCCCCCCCCCCCCCCCCCCCGTGTGTGTGTGAACTATCACAACATATCTCATGAATTGCTTGAAGTGAATTTTTCAGATTTATTCCTTAAATGTAAACCAACTTGTGCATGCAGGAAACTTGTGTACAGGATTTACAGAGAGAATGAATTGAGAGGTGACTGTGTGCCTATTCTCATGTGTGTACGTCAGCATCTAAACACAATTACACATGAGCATTACTAAAACACACACACACACACACTCACACACATATACACACACACACACGCACACACACACACACAGACACAATCACACACACACACGCACACACACACACACGCATACACACATGTCGGTACACACAGAGAAACACGAAAAACGCATCAAAAAGTTACGGCCCTCACATTCCTTCAGGGTCAAGCAATTTATCAAATCTTCCAGCCTCTGGTTTCAATTACACAGCTATTGTGAAAGGGACCGTTGGAGCAGGTACATTCTCAGCAAGGACCAGCAGAAAGGCTTCACCTTTCGCGCTTCCCAGACAAACAACGCAAGCCAGTCTCTGAGAATATATTCCAAGTATGTCAGGGAAATATATATATATATACACACACACACACACACACTCATATATAAATGTACACATATATACATACACACACACATGCACACACACACACACACACACATATATGTATACACGCACACACACACATATACATATATAAATATATATATATATATATATATATATGTGTACTTTTTATCAGTGTGGGCTCTTGGGACCGTGACTGTGGTAGAGGGGGTAATAAATCCGTTTTTATTACTGAAAAATTCCAGTCTCCCTCAGGCCTGACAGATCCTGCTTTCTCAGAGCCATTTGGACAGTTCCTACACTCCGTCCATCTGGTCCTTGTTAAACCCCAACCTGTGTGTGTCTCATCCATGGGCTGGGAGAGACAGGTCACAAGGAAAGGGCAAGGTGGGGGGTGGGGGGGGGGGGGGGGGGGGGGGGGTGGGGGGTTGGACGGCAGCAAGGGGAACAACATCACAAGCAGAAAACATGAAGGAGGGAGAGGGAGTGGGATGATACCCCTGTTCTCCTCGAGAGAGAGAGAGAGAGAGAGAGAGAGAGAAGGGGAGGGGAGGATAAAATAACACCACAGTGAGTATGATGATGTCATTGATGACCATTCACTCAAGGATTTCCAAAGGTTTAACAATTCTAAGGGGATTATACTGCTTATAGAAGCAGCTTGGTGCTTTCTGTATGGAAGCCAATTGGTGCCAGCCGTTATTGAAATCAAATATATTTGAAAATATATTCACACATAAATATATTTATCGCAATATATCACAAGACTTCACAACATATCAGCAAATATACAAAATTATTGTTGCTTTCATATACTCGAATGCATGTCACTATTATATTTTGCCAAAAAATCTAATCTACATATTTGCAACATATTGCAATATATTCCATTTGCACAAATGAGTTTGAAGCCAGAAGACACTCAGAAATAGTGCGTTGAAAAGATTTCCTTTTTCGCTCATGCCGGAAAATTCCAGAACATACTGAGTGCAGAAAGCAAAGATGCAGGCGAGGACATGTCGTTTGCATAAACAAGAGGGTCACACTCCCCTGAAGTAAGTCATTTGGTCAGGGGAAAGTCAGCTTGCTCCTCAAGCCTCCATTAATTATCTTCTCTCTTCTGTTGGAACCTGTTCCAAAAAACTGGATCTGCCAGAACTTTTATTACTTTCTTTGCTCATTTTACGCTTAAAATTTTTTTTTTCCAAACTTGAGCCCAAAATCCCCCCCCCCCCCCCCCCCCCCCCCCCCCCCCCCCCCCCCCCCCCCCCCCCCCCCCAAAAAAAAAGCAGCGATCTTGGACAGGGTTCGATGCACTCACATAATTATAGTCATTCACAGACTCGCAGTTACATGCAAGCTTTTCATTTTCTTTTCTTCATGAAACGCATTTAGGTGTGTTCCGTTTTGTGACTGTCAAACTTGCCAAACCGTGTTTGTCAAGGAACGAAAAAAAAACGGAAAAAAAACACACTTGCGTTTAATTGTGCACCGATGTTAAAATCCTCGTTTCAATTAGACTCCAGGGCTGAGTGAACTGATGCGCTTTTGGCTCGGCTCTCCCAGTGGAGTGAAACATCGTTCAGATCAGCCATTGGCTGACAGGGCCGTGGTGAGCAAGTGACCGCCGTGTGTTAATGCACCAGATTGGCGCTGAGTCATATTTCAGGCTCACCCAGTCCCCGTGTCAAAACGACTCTTCGTTCGGTGTGCAATGTACAGTGTGTGGCTGCAGCGGACACTAGAGGAAAAAGAGGAAAACACACACGCACACTAATACACACACAGACACGCACGTGCACACACACACACACACACACACACACACACGCACGTGCACACACACACACACACAGACACGCACGTGCACACACACACACATACACTCACACATGCACACACACACACACACATGCACGTACAACCATGTCACAGTGACATGCAAGGATCCAAGAAGAGAAGAAGATCTTGGTTATGCAGCCGGTTATGCAGGTGTTGCCAGATGAACACAGTGGTCACCTGAAAGTGAGACCATCACGTTCTGGATATACCTTCAAATCATTACCACCCACTCCCCCCCCAACCTACCCTATCCAACACTGCCCTACCCTACTGTACCCTACCTCACTAACCACCCCCACCCCCCACCCCCACACCCACTCAGGATGAAAAGAGATACTAAACCCACATATTCTTGTTGGCTGCTGGTGCCCCCCCCCCCCTGCCCCCCCCCCCCAATATTAATCAACCAATAATGCCGTATTCCACTAATATGAGAGGCCTCTCACGTTACAGCTCTTTATCAAATTAAAATTAGCCAGTTTATAGAAACCATAACACCGCAATTATTCGGACTTTATAACTGTCATTTAAAAAAAAAAAAAACACATTCCACTGAAGCCCGTCTGATTGAAGAGTTCATTCTGGAGAAAATGAGGCACATTCACAGTATACGACCATATTATATAAATATAGTGAACACTACGTCTATGGCAATGCACACCTGCATGGACAAAGAAACAGCTGGTGGGAGAACTATCTTTGATCCCAGGGTCTTGCAATAAACCGAAACGAGACATGCTGAAAATATAGTGAGATAAAATATATCATAAAGATAACGCATTTTGCCAAATACATAAATTACACTTTGCGATGTATTAAAACATACACCACTGTAAAATATATGTCTCAAAATATATATATTTTTAAAAAACATCTACTTATTTATAATATATTGCCATATATTTCACAGCTGGACTGTGGCGAAGGGGATGGTGAGAAATGCCCACTGCGGATTCTCTGAGCGACCCTAAAGACCCCCTCTATTTGTTCTAGGAGTGGACAGAGGGAAACTTCAGAGCTCAGCTCACCCCGAATCTCCGTGTGGTGTAACTGTAAAAAAAAAAAAAAAAGAAAAGAAAAAAGAAGCGTAATTAAAGGAGGAACACGTGTACACGGGCAGGCGTTGGACGGCCGGGAGCTCGTAAAACGCGTGAACCAATGGGACGAATCGGGCGAGCCTGCTAGGAAGGCCTGCGATCCATTTTCGCGATTCGGGGAGATCGTTCGAACGCGGTGTGGCCCCGTGCCTGTGGCCCCAGCTCCGCCGCGGGGTCACGTTGGCAACCTTCACGGGAGCTTTCAGACTCGCGCGCTGCTCCATTGATTTGGTCGTCTTCAGACGGAAATCTATCTGAACATTAATTTTAATCTGCTGTTGGTTCATATTCACACACATGCGCACACACACACAAACTGTGTTTCGCTTGTGTGTGTGTGTGTGTGTGTTTCTGTGTCTATGTTTGTGTATGTGTGCAAATATGAACCAAAAGGAACATATTTAAAATGATTTTCTTCTTATTTTTATTATAATAATAATAATAATAATAATAATAATAATAATAATAATTATTATTATTATTATTATTATTATTATTATTATTGTGTTGTTGTTGTTTTTGGTAGTTAGTTTTTTTAATGCATTAGGTTCTTATTTAGCAATTCATATTGCCACTTTTTTTTTTACACTGGTAATCCTGTAAGAAGACTCACAAGATTGTTCTGAACAGCATCGTTAGAATTTGTCCCCCGGAATATAAATCATTGTTTTCATTAACGGCTGCTAGCCTATCGAAATCGCTCTCTCCCCACTAATGTCTGCCCATCTGTGTGTGTCCACATAACGTTCGAATCTTTAATCAACTTCACCGCAGCCACCACATCTGGAAACGAAGATTAATGACACGTTTCCCCCCCCCCCCCCCCCCCCCAACCCAATTTCTGCATTCTTGATAAACTCGTTCTCTGTTAATGGCACCGTCTGAATAAAAGATGAAAGCAACAATGGGGAAGTGTCTATTGGAAAAAAGAGAGAGAGTCAGTCCGCTTATCTGGAGCGATCCTCAGTGGTAACATAATCAAAACCAGGCTTTATTCCTGCAGGTAGATGGAAAGTAGGATGAAGCAAGGTATAAAAGATAAAGAGAGAGAGAGAGGGAGAGAAAAAACGATTTGACAAATAATTTAAGAAAGATGAATTTGCAGCTACGGGCGGTATTTTAGTTCAGCAAATTGTCAATGTCCACTTTTGTTGCAATGTGTGAAGGGGGACTTGGCTGAGATTGAGTACAGCACGCTATCGCCAAATACAATAAACAATTTGTCGTCAACAAAAACTGTCCACAGTATATCTATCTATTAAAAAATGGGAGGTAGATATAAAGAAGAAATAAAGATGGGTGAGGGAGAGAGAGAGAGAGAGAGAGAGAGACAGTAGGAGGAAAGAATTATTATCTGATTCAAAGACAGTACATTACTCCAGTTCAGTGTAACTGATACGGTATTAAACTCTCAGTAATTAATAACGTGCCCTCTTGGTACCAATTTATCAAACGGGCCATTTCATAAAGGGCTGGGCACTCGGGAGGCTTTTGACACACGTCTCCGCGCGTTCGTCATGGAGCGCGTCGCTTTTTTTCCCCCACCCGTCCGTGAAAGTGACAGACATTTTGTGACTGGCGATCTGAGAGACGCGCCGCGACGCGAAAGCAGCTCTGGCAGCGCGCGGGACCCCTGCGTAACACGTTAGGGTCTCGCAGGACAGACCCGTCCACGGAGGGGGAGCGGACGCCGCCCCTGATGATGACGTGGACCGCCATTTAAAAAAAAAAAAAAAAAAAAACTATCCTCAGAGGCAATTCAGGGGCCAGTTTACGTTTACTGTTATCTGAATCTCCTTCCTGTTTTGCTCGTGATGCACCTTAATTCTGTGCAATAATTATATTTTAAATCAATTCAACAGCCTTTTGCTTTACCAAGTTCCAAGCGTTTTTCACAAATACTTTAAAATGCATATTTTTTATTTTTATTTTTGACAAATTGGGGACACCGTGCAAAATGATGATGGATAATGGATTGCTGTGGTGATCCATACACACGCATAAACACACACACACACACACACCAACCCATACATCCATGCAGACACAGACACACACACACAAGATCTACAGATGACAATATGGAGATGGGGGGCTGTGAGGGGTGCGGTGTTATTAAAATAAAGTGGGATTTATGGGTCGGGGCCCGAGGAAGATGATCCTTTTTCGGCAGGGTTACAGTGTCCCGGGCCACGTGTAAACGAGCAAATTAATCTGGATAATTCTCTCTCCCTCCACCCTGCATTTTTTTTTTTTTTTTTGCTGTTGTCGTCAAAATGAATGACAATTTGGCGAGGGGTGGGGGGGGGGGGGGGTGGGGTTTAGGGGAGGGGGGGGGCTCCGGAAGCTGCAGCCGGCATTGACAGCCAAATTATCAGGAGCCCAGAGATCCTTATTACAAGCGGGAGAAGCCATCACAGGGGATGCTCGCAGAATCCATCTCCGCTGTCACTGTTTGTCAGTGGGACAAGGGGCAGGGCCGGGGGCCGGCTGACAGGTAATTTCAACAATAACAATTACTCCCATTACTGGTGTCATAAACAATTCGCCCCCGGGCTCGGCAATAACAAAGCCTGGTAATACCGGGGCTCGTATGAACGGCGCACCAGCAGCAGGTAACCAGCGACTCACCGGAAGGGCAGTCCTCAGCCGATCACTACATCATTGCAATATTTTTTTTTTTTTTTTTTTACATTATTGCAATATTTTTAGGAAAAGTCATCAAAACTAATATACGAATGAAGGTTATCTCATATATATGTGTGTGTGTATATATATATATATATGTGTGTGTGTGTATATGTGTATATATATATATATATATATGCACATACACATGCACACACAAACAAATGTGTGTGTGTGTGTTTGTGTCAGAGAAAGAGGGAGAGAGTATTTATGCCTATATTAAATCAACTAAGAGTTTCATGTATAGAAATTATCTACTGTTTACTCACCCCAACATTACAAAAAACAAACAAACAAACAAAAAAAAAAAAAAAAAAAAAACAATTGGATTTATTGACAATGTCAAAGCTAAAAAAAAATGTTGATTGAATTTGGTGTTTGTAGGCACAGGACATGATTTCATTATAGATATATGTCACATATAAGAAGCTTTGTTGAAATAAAGCTAGGGTACATTTTGAGGTATTTTTGAAAGTATAGTTTCAATTACATTGCAGTCTGTGCAGTATTTGAAAATATTATACAAATAAAAAAAAGTCTAAATATTTTTTTGGGAACGATCTGGAGATTATATATTGCTTTTGTCTATTTTTAAACATCTGTTTAAACAGAAGAGTTTCAGTTTCTGCTAATCAGTCAGTACAGAGTAATAAAAATACTTTCCATTTCACAGTTCCCAATGTATTTAATTTCCTAGATATAACATTTTTACAGTTCAGTTAATTTGGTTTATAGGGTTTTAATTTCTTTGTCCTTTTGTTCTTGGTAATTGTGAAGTTGTTTATTACTGTTCTTTAAATTTACACTAACACCTTCAGAACAAATCCTGCACACTGAATTTCCACTAATTTGGTTAGACTATTAGATAATAGTCCTGCACGTCACGTCCTGCTGCAACGAGCATCGGATGCCGAGCCCTGTTAGGAGAAAAAAAAAGCAGATAGCACCGTCAACACAACAGCAGTAAAAGAATGTGAAAATCACTAATTAGGAGAACTGTGGAGCAATTAACGCGCGTCAAAGTCGACTTCATCAGGTGCCACTCTAATTCTCTCTCTAAAAATTAATGAACCTTTTCTTTTTCTTTTTTTTTTCCTGTGCTCCTGATGGTAAAGTTGATTCAGGTCCGCTCGTGTCGAATGTGTCGCGCCTTTAAGCAGCTCGGTGATTACCAGCCAGCGCGAGCGTGACCGCTTTTCCTTCCCTCACTTGTCACGCGTTCGGCACGCACTCAAATTAGAAGGCGCTGCTAACAATGCAAAACTGCAGAGTCCCCCGTTCAGCAGCCAGGAGCCCAATCTCGTGGGTAGCCTAAACTGGTAAACGCGGAATTTCTTTGTAGTGAGCACCAGCTTTTAATTTGTAACTTCCCATTTTCGTTGTTTGCATTGTTTTTATTTTATACGTGACTCGCATTTACAAAGTCGTTCTGATCTTTCCGAGGTGTAGACGCACATTTCTAGAATGCAATGCAAAAACACAAAGCGTCATCCTATCGAAGTAAATATGTTAATAAAAAATAATTGCAGAATTTCTGAAAAAATCTAAATCGAGGGTGAAATAAAACGTTTTAACACGTGGGCACAAATTAATTAAAACTAAATGCATTTGGGTTAATCTTGTTTGGGTTAATATATGTTAATATTTTTTATGAAGTTTCACGTGACAAAAATAACTACAATAACTATTGTAAAATATATAAAGAAACCAAATAATGGAAGCCTCTTTTGCATTTTTTTTGTCTGAAAAACCAACCAACACACACAGACATACACACACACGACGCTCCATATGTGACCTAAAGGTAGAAGATAGGTGTAAAGTGTTATAAATTTCCCATTCCCCGCTGCAGACTACACTGTGGAGAAGGGTGGAAGGTACTGCCGGGGATGTGCTCGATGCAAAAGGTCAGGAGAAGCGCTGGGTTGTCAGTCTCACTCTCTGCAGTAATTGCATTGTTAGTGAACCGAGATGCCTCTTGGCTCGTCAACGGGCGAAGATACGCGGTGAAAATTCAAGCCGGTCACGCGGCACGTGGTCGTACGGGTGAAGGTGGAGAAATAAAGCTTTTGTTTTTTTTTGTGAGTGTGTTTTTGAATTTGACACATTAATGAGTTTGCTGGGCTGATACAATTTGAAACGCCAATAATTTATCTAACGCTAATGTGTATCACAGTCCTGATAATTATTAACTGGATGCAGCCATTACTGCTATTAATGATGACAGTCTGTGTTTGAATTTATTATACGTAAATGAGGTGTTCCATTCATTTCATTGCAAGTAACATTAATTTCCATGACAGATGAAACATTAAGCAATGACTACACCAAGTTATAAATTGAATGTGTGTATGTGTGCTATTTTTCACCTACATTTCTGTGTAGTTTTCAATTCTTTTAGGCTATACTGTTAAAATCTAAAAAGTAAAATCCATTATAAGGCAGAATATACTCACTGATGCAAATGTGATTGAAATTAAACTTCCAAATAATTTCTTGCAAAACAGATTATTATTATCTCTTGATAATTATAGATTCCTATATGTGCAAAACATGTCAAAAATATATTCTTTGCATGGTGCAACAGAGAAATACAATTCTTTACATTGAAACCTAAAACAAATTACACATGTTGAATCAAACATGCACATACAAATAAATAAAAAAATCAAATGTGCATGTGCACTCATTGAACTAGTTCATTTATTCAAAAATTCCAAAAAAAAAAAAAAAAAAAAAAAACCCCCAAAAATTAACAAAACAAAAAGTGTGGCAAATGAATAATTCTCCGGAACATCCAAACAGATTTGTGCCCCACAGTATTTTCCAATATAGTTGCAAATGGGTGTAAAATTCCATTAGTGGGTAACCTGAATGACCAAACTCAAGTATTAAAAGAAATGAATACAGAAAAAAATATGGTTGTGTTACCTATTATAGTGTTTTGTTTTGTTTTTTTTTTTGGCTATCAAAGCTTCTCATCCTCTAGCTGAAGGCATGGTACTCAAGTAGCTGAGATTCTTTCCCCATCCCCTGAATGCGCTCCTGTCCCATCCGCTTAGTTGTGCATCTCATTTGCATGCATTTGTTCCCGTCAGCTCATTAAGGCTCTCCCTTACAGTCTCCCAGAATCCTGCTGTTCTGGGTCGGTACCTGTGGCGACCAAGAACACTGCTTGAAAGGGAACGAAAATAAAGGGGTGGGCGAGGGTGGGGGGCGAGGCGACGATTTCTTCATAAGAAAACAAAAGGAAAAGCGAACACATAAAAGATCCCCCCCCCCCCCCCCCCCCCCCCCCCCCCCCCCCCCCCCCCCCCCCCCAAACCCCAACCCCTCGCGCCGCCTTCTCTGTTTTTCTCTCCCTCGGAACGGGGCACCATTTTGTGTTAAGCAGTCTCCTGTCATGACAGATACCTCCTGGGGTCAGGGGTCAAAGTTGAGCTGCAGGTCAGCAGTAAAACAACAGGAAAACCAAACTCCGAACTGGATACTTATCTGTCAGAGGAAGTCAGGGGCAGCCGATGGAGTGCAGTGGGGGAGTGTGAGCCCCCTGCGACATCCAATGGGGTGCAGAACATGACGGCAGGAGAGAGAGAGAGAGAGAGAGAGGGAGAGAGAGAGAGAGAGAGAGAGAGAGGGAGACAGAGAGGGAGAGAGAGAAGAGAGAGAGAGAGGGAAGACAGAGAGAGGGAGAGAGAAATGAGAGAGAGAGAGAGAGAGAGAGAGAGGGAGAGAGAGAGGATGAGAGAGAGAGAGGGAGACGGAGAGAGAGAGAGAGAGAGAGAAAGAGAGAGTAAGACAGAGAGAGAGAAAAAAGAGAGAGAGAATGAGAAAGAAAGAGGGATAGAATGAGAGAGAGAGACAGAGTGAGTGAGAGAGAGAGAGAAAGAGAGAGAGAAAACTGTATCCCATACCACAGTCTCAACACGCAGGAGGAACAAAAAAAAAAAAAAAAAAAGATCGATTATGAACTTGAAGCCGAACATTAAACAATAAACAGTCCATTAAGTCTCCGAGCAGAGATAAATGCTAATTCTGGTTGGGGGCGCTGGAATTGTTTCAGCTTATTTAAGGCATGTCGACCCGTGGCCAAAACCCGGTTGAGTGTGGAGATGAATAAAAATTTTATGGCTCATAAAGCCGGGTAATTCCTCTCAGCAGCGCCGTTTCTGGTTGGGCCAGAGCGCCCCGCTCGCCCGCCCGCTCGCTCGCCCGCATGCTCGCTCGCCCGCACACCCGCTCGCTCGCCCGCACGCTTGCCCGTCGTCACCGGCACTGAAACGGGCAGGAGCTGAGGAGGACACAAAATGGAGAAGGGAACCGGCCGGCAGGATGCCGGTGCTTTAAAGGGAAAGAGTGAGGAGAGGAGGACTAACGCAGGAGCTTCTGCTGCACGCAGAGCAAACGCACTGGTCTTCACATTCTGCACAAACTGCACCACTGTTACAAATATTAGAGGGTTTTGGAGAAGGATATTTGTAGTCTATGTTAGTATGCGTATGTATATGTGTATGTAATTTTGTTTTCCCTCTATGCACGACCTGACCGCTGGTATCATAGTTTGAGATGTGTGTGTTATGCGGTGGTTTTGTTTGTGTGGTTTTAAAAAGCGATCCTATATTCTTTATACGTCAACATTTTTTGTATAATAAATAAAAAAATTGAATATATTTAAATATTGATTACAAAAAACATTATGAAATTGAAAATGGAATATTTCTATTAAATATAATAAATATGTAACAGTCCTTTTAAGAACAAACAAGTGAAAACAAACAGATCGTTTTTAACGCATTCCCCGCCCAGTATGTATGCACCATGACCCGTCACAATCGCCTCTGTTACAGTGTGAACTGCGGGTGGCGAATCATCACTCTCTGGCCCCCAAGGCAAGCCCCCCCCCCCCCAAAAAAAACCATACAAGTACACAAACACGCATCGGCCGTTTTATTGAATGTTCTCTCTCCGGCTCAGCTCTGCTTCAGGTCGTAATGGAGTGGGGGGGGGGGGGGGGGGGGGGGGGGGGTATCGCTCAGCTCGCAAATTCGGTTTCCGGCTGGACGGTCCCGTGGCCCGCCGAGAGGAGCAGGCCGGCCCCCGCGCCAAAAAAAAAAAAACAAAGACAAAAAAAAAAAAAACGCGAATTCAATCGCGGGCTTGAGAGCGTGGCGAGGGGCACGGCGGTCTGGGTTCGATGCTCTGAACGGGGAGCGTGAGGGACTGGGGGGGGGCGCAGAGGGTCCGTTTAAAGAAGGCTAGCTGGGTGTTTTACGCCCCCTCCGCGGCGTGTGGCGTGCGTCGGGCTTGGTCAGCACGTGTAGATCTCCGGGACTATCCGGGACTACAGGAGAGGGTCGCCACTGTCGCTGAGCCCGGGGGGATCGTTCTGCGAGCTGATCAGCTGATCGGGGGGGGGGGGGGGGGGGGGGGGGGGTCATCGCCGTTCGGGTGCTGTTGCTTTTTCGTTTTTGAATCAGCTGATGTGAGACTCTCTGTGATTGGTCAGAAGGCTGGGGCTGGTGAATGCAGTGTGGATTGTTTTCCACTGAACGGTTTTATCGCAGCAGGACAGAGCGGACTGGTAATAGCAACAGTGCAGGGACTGTCTTAGTTTTTTCACTGAAGCAGGTTTCATTTCAAGTTAAATATTGCTACGGTGCATTATTACATTCAGCTGTGTGTGTACATGTATTTGTGTGTGTGTGTGTGTGCATGTCTGTGCGTGCATGTGTGTCTGATGGGTGTGTATGTGTGCGCATGTGTGTGCATGCATGTGTGCCTGGTGTGTGTGTGTGAGTGTGTGTGTGTGTGTGTGTAATTTCACCGCAACCCCCTCCCCTTCGTCCCTGTCTCTGTGGAGCGTACATCTCTCACCCCTCCCCTCCTCCTCCCCTCCCTCCTTCCCTCCTCCTCCCCTCCTCTCCCCCTCCTCCTCTCCTCTCCTGCTCTGGGTTCAGTGCTGAGGTCACAGGACCATAAATGCGCGGGGAGTAGACCGGCCCCATAAATCTTGGGGGCCCCGGGGCCTGCTGCTCAGGGGCCCTGCCGCCATTACGGCGCTGCGAAGACGAACAAACGCCCCCGACGCTCCCTCTGCCGTCGCCCCCCTAACGATGCACCCCCTAATCTGGCGGGAACCGGCCGCACATTATCGCCCGTTTCATCGTGAAAATCACACACAGAAATGTTTAAAAGAAATAAATGAGTCTTTCCCCACTCCCACCCCCCTCTCAGAGGGAAAGGCCGCACTGTACACTGTACACATAAACCCAGCGGTGTGTCTGGGGTAATTCAACATAGCTGTCCAGTCCTCAGATCAGACTGTAGATGTGATTTTCCCTGTGTGTAAGGCATGCCTAATGATTAACCCATTCAAGAAAAGGTTTTTTGGATCTCTCAGATTCTAAGTCAGTGTTTTAGAACTCCTTCGCTTTCCATTGCCAGTAGTGATTGTGACATCAGCATTAGAATGTTCAGTTAACAACATTCTAGTCACTTATTTGTGATCTCACACCTTAAAGGGTTAAACTATTTTAACATACATTTGTTTCCCCCCCACTAATACAGTTGAAAAAACAAATATAAAAGTGTTAATACATTTTAAAAAAACCCAACAAATGTATTAAAAATAAAAATCATAAATCTTTAATGCTGGGTTCCCTTACCAACTATAACTACTTATAGTGTACATTAATTTTATATACAGACACTCTACTTGAATAGATCAGATATTTCATGAATCGTTTGATTGCATGTAGATTTGATGTATTTTACTTTTGTAGCAGTGTAAAGTGTGAAATTTACAACAGCTTTATTTGGTTCATTAAGTCTCGTACCATGAGGTACACTAAAAATCAAAAGGTCTACGTGAAAAAGGACTGTTTATGGATGCCTGCTTGTGAAATTAAATTGCTTGAATAGACACTACTTATACCTCAATAATGCGCTTGCCAAAATCATTTTTGGCCTTGATACAAAATCGCAAATATGAAATACAGGACATGGAATGGTTTCAAAATCATGTCCCATTTCCACTTTTTTATTTTATTTTATTCAACACATTAGTTTAATGTAAGAGTGCTTCTATCATTGAAGGGGGGGGGGGGGGGGGAATGGCATGGGGGCAGGGGCATCTCATTTCCTTGGAGGCTTGGTATCATGTCCTCAAAACCACAGCGACCAGACCAGCTTTCTGCAGACACATCGCACATTCATCTTGCCGTGGGTGGTGAATTAAACATGCACTTTCCTCCATGAATGGGTGCATCGGGTTTCAAATAAAAAAAACAACAGACGCATGATGTCATTTTCAATTAAACGCTTCCAGCCACTGAGCGCGTGGTACTCAGGGAGAGATCAAAGGAGTCCACAGGCCTCCCCTCCTACCCTGCCACCATACACAAATTAAAGTTGGGATCTCTATATGTGATCATTTACAAACAGGAAGGGGGGGGATCCTTAATTAATGCTCCTGTGTGATTTATGTGGTCGCTACCTGCTAGGCGTTACAGTCTCACCTGCACACACTGCAAGCAAGGTAGGTAGACTGGTACATGGGCCGTGCCTGTGCGCAGAGTGAAACTGTGATGAGGCGGCTCTATCGCTTGAGCCGTAATGGCCGCCCTTGGAGGCGGTAAAACCAGTTGCCAGTTTGGCCAGTTGCTTCCTCAGCGGAGATGCTGGGAGCTCAGAGCCTGATATCCATTCACAACTGAATCGTACTTAATTATATATTAATATTATATATATTACTATGGGATATAGCAACAGCATTAACATAATTTCATAAAATGATGATAAATTGAATGATTGTGTGGGAGAGGCAGAGAAAGGCAGAGTGAGGGGGTGTTACGGTTGCTCTCAACACCCGCAAACATAACGATGCTAACACCAAGGCTTCCCAAAAATAACCAGTAACTTTCTTCAATAACCCATAAGAGATACTAAAACAGCTGCAAAACACAAGATAAAATCAAGACCCGGCCGTGGTCGAAAGGTGAGGAGAAAAATCTCCCATCTCCTGAGAAGCCGACTCCAGGCTTCTTAAGTGCACCGCCACAGGTGCTCTCAATTAATTGTAATAAGACACACGCATGTGTCCAAACAGCCAGCGCCCCCACCTGAGGCGGAGGGACGTAACACCCCCACCACCAGCTGGGGACACCAGTCCCCAAAACAAAACAAAGTGAACAAGGGGAGACAAACAAGGGGAGACAGACAGAGAAACAGTGCAGGAACTCTACGCGCGCCGCACGCATGCGACGCCGCAGGAACTCTACGCGCGCCGCACGCATGCGACGCCGCAGGAACTCTCACTTGCCAGCCATACAATTGATGCACATTCAGATACCACAGCTAGCCGACTGAATTCAAATCGTAATTACTTGCATCCAGACTCAGCCATAGCATAGTTGGCAATTCAATTAAATAGTGGTAGTGAAAGGATGTTCAGTAAAAACAAGGGACTATTAGTCTATAATACCATGTGCAAGTACACAGACACTCCAGCAAACTCAACGTTACATCTCGAGGCTCGAGCAGTTTATCGGACGGTTCCGCAATATAATAGTCTACGACCGAAGCAGAAGCACTACCAGGCTAACACGAAACGGACAAGGTACGAGACTTAATATTCGGAAAACGACAAATGCACGATAGTATACTCCACAATACGGAACGAGAAAGCAATAGATGCTAAGTTCGGAAATCGAAAGACCGTCTGGGCTAAACCAGTCTAACGTGGCCGAACACCAAGCAAAACACCGTGCAGGAGGATCAGCTGACAGACAATTATCACGAAGCACCGATAACAAGAGACTAACCAAAACTTTACGTAGCCTAAATGTTTAGGCGTCCATGTTACTCTCAGTTATCAAACTTAAGTGCTATCAAAAAAAAAAACCATACCAGTCAAACGATTCTCTCCTTTTCCCAGCTCAATCGGCCCAGCTGGTCGAAACAGCTGATACAAATCCAGAGTGATTAAACCAATTAGTGGCGCTACCATTTAACTATTGTGGGCTTTCCCGATCCTACCTAACCAAACAGAAACAAAAAGTCTAACTCATTAAACTAGTCTTCAGTGGTTTTCTGCGCTCGGGGCGACTTTGAACGCTAAACTCGTGAGCACTATCAGCAGACCACTTAACTAGTCGACCTCAGTGCCCCGAAGCGTACCCCCACTCATATTAACCACCAAAAAACAAAAAAGGAAAAACAATAAAGTGACAAGTCCCTTGGACCCGCCCGGCGGCTAAGCTAACCAGGCTAAGAACAGAAAGTTTAAAACTCCAAAGGGTAATATCCCGGACGAGCCCCCATTTATGTTACGGTTGCTCTCAACACCCGCAAACATAACGATGCTAACACCAAGGCTTCCCAAAAATAACCAGTAACTTTCTTCAATAACCCATAAGAGATACTAAAACAGCTGCAAAACACAAGATAAAATCAAGACCCGGCCGTGGTCGAAAGGTGAGGAGAAAAAGCTCCCATCTCCTGAGAAGCCGACTCCAGGCTTCTTAAAAGGGCACCGCCACAGGTGCTCTCAATTAATTGTAATAAGACACACGCATGTGTCCAAACGGCCAGCGCCCCCACCTGAGGCGGAGGGACGTAACAGGGTGATAAAGATTTCGGCTGAGCAGTAATTTAGCCGATGTGAGGACGGGGAGCGTACTCTGCACGTGTAATTTACGCCGCCCAACAGGCCCAACACCTGCAGCTGGAGTCAGGCTCCGCCGTGCCCCCCCCCCCCCGCGGGGTCCGCTTTATGAGGTATAAAAGAGCCAAACAAAACCGCTCAATTAAAACCTTAATTAACCGCGCGCCAAAGCGCCACCTGAGTTTTTAGAGGTGCGGTCTGTCGGTGTTTCACCTGCGCCAGTAAGGCTCTTTCAAGCGTAGTTCTCTCTCTCTCTTTCTGTCTCTCTCTCTCTCTCTCCCCTTTACTTCCTCTCTCTCTCCCGCTTTCTCTCTCTCTTACTTCCTCTCTCTCTCTTTCTCTCTCTGTGTCGCTCTCTCTCTCTCTCTCTCACACACACATACACACACATTCGCTGCATGACCAGCTTCCAAATTTCTTAAAAAGAAAAGATGAGTATCAGATTTTGGTACGTGATGACAGAAAACATAAATGTTGAAATAATCGCTCTCTGTTGAATAAAGGGTTATATTTTCAAAGGAATATATTCTTTTTAAAACATATCGCTTTTAAAGCACATTCCAGAAGAGTTTCAGGCCCATTTGAACTTAAGGTCTTCCCTAAAAATAAATATAAACATTCGCAATTACAAACGTTAACATTTTGTAACATAACTTTTGGTTTATTATTGGTTCTTTTAATGGCCCTCTTCCTTGCGCTTAGACTGAAGCAGCCCCCCAGGTTAACCAAATATCTGAAATGCTCTGACAACAGCCATCAATAATGACAACAGACTTTGAAAATAAACACATCGCTGACAATCTGTCTCTGTACCAGTTAATGCTTTGCATTCTTTTCCAGTGCAATGCATCACGAGCCGAAAAAAAAGGGGTTTTGTTAGTCTTCGGTCTACTTTGCGCTTATTTGCTTTAAGTTAAATCACAGCATTGGAATTCACCCTCACGCAACCAAAAATATGGCTTTTTTTTTTTTGGAGTTGATGACTGCACTGATCTGCCAGACAGCAGGTATGTGCTCAAAGCAATGAGCGCGGAGACAGTAGAGTTAAGGAGCGAGATCAAAGAAATGGTGAGTGAGTTGCCTCTCTTCGTCCCAGCTCACACAGCCCAGTGGCATAGAGGGAGCATGTCGAAGCCTGTCGCCTGAAGGTTATGGGTTCAACTCCCCCGATGGGAAACTGCAGTCACGTCCTGTCTTAACATTACTAAACTGCATGACCATGTGTTTGAAAAATATACTGCCATACCCAATATATTGTCATTTTTGCTTCATATCCAAATTAATTAAAGTACAAAGCACATAGCATGGACGCATAAGGAGTCCGTATTAAATCCTTGCTTAATGAAAGAATGTAATAAAGAATGTTTGACTGGTGGGTGCCGCATAATTCTTCGTCGGCATGGTAAAATTTCAGTAGCGGATTCCATTTTTCAAGTGTCGGTGTGACCCATCTCCCCCCTCCTCCCCTTTCCCATCCCCCCTCCAACTCTGTCACCACACCACCTTCCTGCCAGGTAACAATGCGGCCATTTTGGCTCTTGTCGTACCAGCGAGCGTGATACAGTGCTGAGCGCCTCGGGGACCAGCGGCCTTTGAAGTAAAGGCGACAGTCTGACCCCACCCCTCCTCCTCTGCTTTCGCAGTCGTGTACAGTATGTCTCACTGGGGCAAAGGGGCGGGATTCAGGGCCCCTGGTGCAGAGTCCCATTCATCTCAATGCATTGACATCAGCACATTAGTATCTTGCTTTTCTGACCTGTTATCTTTGGCTGGTTTGCATTACAAGATATGGTCCAATAAATTAATCGGCTGCATTGGGCATGCACAGCAATATAGCCTACTGACTGTAAAATCAATTCTGATAAAGAGTATTTTGTTTTTAAACAAATACATGTACATATGGATTTCTGCACCATGAGCTACTATTGCTGTTTCAAGAAATATTTTTAAAAATTAATTAATGTCACCACCTCACTTACTTTGAGGTTGTTGTCCATTTTGGACACCAGTAAACATTTAAATATTAAATATTCTGTGTGTGTGTGTGTGTGTGTGTGTGTGCATGTGCACACGTGTGTGTGTGTGTGTGTGTGGGTCTAACCTTTCTATGTTTTCAGCCTGAATGCAAATTTTCAGCAGTTGATTTAGGCACCAGAAACACATTATATTGATTAGTTTCACTCCCTTTGTACGTTTGATTTATGTCTTTATTTCAGAAATTGCATTTAATAAGCAGGTCCCCCTTATAATTTCCAAACGCAAACACATTTTATTACTTCTGCTATAGGTGATTTGTTGGTATATTATCTCCTTTCCTTTATTGACATTCTAGGTTCTGATATTAAATTGTACCTACACAGCACTTTCAATGAATCACACAATGCCAATTCTTTAAAGAGCATTATAGAACTGAGTTGAATTTAACCGGATAATTCACTGTGATAATTCAAGCGAAATGAATATATTCATTTAAATGTTATGGGAAAAAAAAGAAAATGACCATTAGACCAATTTAAAAAAGAATCCCATAATTTTATAGGTACGTATTTAGCTGGGGGAATTACCAGAATAGGAGGATTGCTTCATGTTAAAATGAAATATTTTGTTTTCATACACCATTCTGATCATTTTATCATTTTAATAAGATTAATTATTTTAAAACTTCTGGATTCTCATGTCTATCGCTTTCCTGTGTTAACATTCAAACAGGCAACCTTCTGGGACTTGCTTAGATGAAAGGCAGCAATCGCGAAACACATTTTTGTTTCGGCCAATCAGGAAGGCCGCCTGTCAGGGTGTTTTATCTGGTTCTCACGGGTTTGCCTTGCTTCCCAGCAGAACACGCCGCAGAGGAAAGAGTCTGCAACGGTCTCATCAGACCACAGCAGCCTACCGCTCCTGCTTTCTAAGAAATCATGAGTCTGGCAACCCACCGCAGCACAGAGTGAGAGAGAGAGAGAGAGAGAGAGAGAGAGAGACAGACCGACTTTCATGGCCCTTTAGGAGAATATCACTGTCAATTCTTTACATTTGAATAAAGATTAAAATAAGAAAAGTGCTGAAAATAACATCAGTATATACAGTATCAAACCAAAACCAACAACAAAATGGAAAAAATATATTATGACCCTGACAAGCCACCTCAGCACAAAAATATTTGCTTTGAGAGCGAGAGAGAGATAAATATTCAGTCCAGTCAAATACTCTGACAGAAACTGTGTGGCTGGAAAAGAAAAACCTAAATTAGCAAAAAAGCTGCTAGTTTTTCTCCAAATGCTAAGCTCAGGAAGAGGAAGCATAATTCACCACTGACACTGACAGTCCGTGTGACTGAAGAGTGGAAAAGAAAAATAATAATAATAATATGCATATTCTGACATTCAGGAATTTATTCTTGCTTCATTCACCCAGACATAAACTGTAATTTTGCAAGTAGGCCTCTCTCTCTCTCCCCCTCTTTCCTTCTTCCTATCTCTCCCTCCCCGCTCTCTCTCCCCCTCTTTCTTTCTCCCCCCCCCCCCCCTCTCTCTCCCTCTCTCTCGCTCTCACCTTTTAGGGTAGTGACCTTTCAGCTGTCCATGTGACTGGGAGACACACGCTTGGGGCCAGAGGGAAGGTCTTCCAGACCAGACGAGCAGAGGTGTTCACTCTCTAACTTAATAACAGAGCGGCTCCTAATGTTAAAAAAAAAAAACTAAATCACCACGACTCACAAAACAGCTGGCTTTAAAATGGCTGCATGATAGACAAAAATGCGTCACTACCAGATGATGATGGACATGATTATTACAAATCTAAATAATAATAATAATAATAATCGTGAATAAAATTATTAATAATAATAATAATAATAATAATAATAATAATAATAATAATAATAATGTATTTTACCAGTAATGACTAAGTGAAATACTGTTTTACTTAGAGCACCGGCACTTTATATTTTATTAGCCGGGTTCATTGTGTGGAAAGAGGGCAGTCAGCAGGAAAGAATATCACGGTGAAGTGTTCCACCGAAACCCAGATAAAACCCCCTTTTTCAATTACTCCTCCGTCCCGCGCACGGAGCGCGCCTGCTTTTACGAGCGGCCGGGGCCCCCCCCCCGGCCGGGCCCGTCTTTTTACGGCCGCGGGGGCCGGAGGGGGGGGGGGGGGGGGGGGGGGGGGGGGGGGGGGGCGCGGTGCTGTGAACATCCCGGCGAACTGCAGTTCATAAAGCCGAAGGAGAGCGGGTAGCCCCGCGGCGGCGATGCGGCTAGCCGCCAAAATTCTGAGACGGGGTCGGACGGACGGACGGACGGACGGTAAAAACGGAGGGGTGCCCAGGACCCAAATCCCTGGGCCTACGGGACAGAGACGGGCATTAACTTTCTGTTTATTTCCACCCCCCTTCCCCTCTTCCCCCTTCCCTCCCCCCACCCCTTTTTTTCCCCCTCTGTGGCTTTTGCAGGTCTGGTTTTCTTCAGTCGCCTCCATTCATTACGCAGTGGGGCAGAGTCGTGTACTTCAGGGGTGACGGGTCACCCAGGGGTTATGGGATATTAACATTCGGTTAATGAGAGTAAGGGGACAGCGATCACGTGGGTATACGGGGCTTCTCAAAGCAAACCATCAGAACGTGTTCATCAGCACATGTCGTACCCTTATGCAAAATTACTGATGCCTCGTCATTCGATGAGCAATACAATTCTTGACAAGAATGTAAAACTCAGCTTTAAGAAAATGTGAAAAAAGTTTTCCTGCCTCAGCACTTGAAATGCGACAGTAACTTCAGTACTTTACAAAATTAAAACTTTATTTAAATAAGTCCACAAATAAATTTAGAATTTTTGATATATATATTTTTTAAAACTAATTGCTTCAAAAGCTCGAGCTGTTACAAAACACATCAAGGAGAATGAAAAAAAAAAACTTCAAATTAATGTTTTCGAATAATAGATTATTTTTTCCAGAAACTGACTTTCTCCACAATACACCAACAGACAAATAAATAAATAAATAAATAAATAAATAAATAAATAAATAAATAAATAAATAAATAAATAAATAAATAACAACCAAAAAAGAAGTATTATGCTCGGGACATATAAAAAATATATATTTTCTATTTTCTGTCATCAGTTGTGCATGGCTTCTCCTCTTACATTAGGCAGACAGCAGAGTAACCCCAGACTGGGGGACCCCCCCCCCCCCCCCCCCCCCCCCCTTTGAAGCACGCAGAATTTCGGAATTCTGTCACTCCTTGTCATGGGGGGGGGGGTCCATGCGATTGTGTCACAGATGCTTCCTGTTTATTTCACTCCGCCTGTCTGCTCCCTGCTGACCCGTCGCATTGGTTACTCACATTCCTCCTTCTTCTTCTTCTTTTGTTATTTTTCTTCTTCTTCTTCTTCTGGTTTTTAGACGTGGAGCAGCAGGTCCCTGCTCTCCGCTCCAGAGACCTCCAGACGCGTGTCTCTCTCGACGTCTTTCCCGGATCGCTGCTCGCGGAGCGAAATCGTTTGTTTGATTCGAGCTCTCCTAAGACAAAGGAAGCGCGGCGAAGCGCGTCGTAGCGCCCCCCCGCCCCCCCCCCCCCCCCCCCCCCCCCCCCCCCCCCCCCCCCGGCCCCCCCCGGCCCTCTCCGCACTCATTTACAGTCTTAAGATGCGCTAGAAAAAAAGTCATTACATGTGACCTCTGACCCCTGGGCCACCCTCGGGTGAAGCCGTAGGGGCCTGGCCTTGCTCAATCTGCACCAGAGAGAGAGAGAGAGAGAGAGAGAGGGACAGCAGGGGGGAGGGAGAGAGTGAGTGAGAGAGAGAGAGAGAAACAGAACTCTCCAGAAAGTCCCAGAAAACTAGCCACCCCCCCCCCCCCCCCCCCCCCCTCCAGGACTGTCCTGCAGCTATGCAGATTTCAAGGGCAAATAAATTTTAATCATCTTGGGCCTTCCATAATTAACATGCAGCTACGCTGCCTGTTTGGGATGCAAGCCAGAAAGGACAGTTCATTCTACCACTGCCCCCATACCTCCTTCACCCCATTGCCCCCCCCCCCCCCCCCAGTCACACACCCTAAACTCCACACACTCAGACACACACACACAAACATAAACACACACACACACACACACACATTAGGAGTGGCCTGTCTGCATTATCCCGCGACGGCGGTGCTGGGTTGGCAGGCTTGTAATTAGCAGGGTGACTTCTCGGTCCCTCCCCCTGTGCCACACGCCAGTCACCCCGAATCAGACACGGGCCCAGTGCCCTAGTCTGTACCCATTACCGTCCGACCTCCTCAGCGTCCCCTCCGCCTCGCTCAGCGGGACGTCCCGGGAAAAGGGGGCACTCTTAATTAAGGTTAGGCTTCAGTATTTGGGTCTGTGACAGCTACGGGGTTTTTGACGTGCTGTCACTTCGCTCAATGCTAAAATCAAACACGGGTGCGACATCCCATCGCACGTACCTTCAGCCTTGAACAAAATATGCATTTCTGGACCAGCGTGCCAATGTGATCAAGATACATCCTCCTAACACCAGGCAATTCATTTCTGTCCTCTGTCACCGAACATGAGTTTCTAGACATAATCTTAAATTCTACAATATATTCTACAATGCTGAAAACCACACTATAAGGAATAAATATTTCAGAAAATATTTTCTGATGTCAAAAAAATTTTAATACTTAAAACTTTTTATTTTTTGCTGGATTTCGGGAACATATGTTAAGTCCTCCATATGCTGATAAAATAAAACACAATTTGAAAAACATGCCAGAGCCCACTGCTAAGACACACACACACACACACACACACAGTCTGATTTGTACCATACTTGTAATTAGTTACCGTAAGTTACACAATTGGCAAGCTAAATTTTTTTTTTTAGCGCTATAACTCAGCCAATTCGTAACACTTTTATGGAAATGCATGTCAGAATATTAAAGACTTCCAAAGAATTGCATATTTCTTTATGTTTTATCTATATTTTTAACTGAAAATACCACAAATATAATATAATAAATAAAACCAGTGGCACAATAACCAAACAAATTTGCATAAATATATGCAGAATATTATTATTTTAAAAAAAATTTTTAAGAACATTTTTTATAAAAATAATTTTATAACCATATAAGCACCAGGTGCTCATGTTTTTGCAGGTACGTCTTGCACACGGCAACATGAACAGCATGCTCCTCATGCATATTGGGCCGCTTACAATTAGATCACGCTGGCCAGTTATTCCTGCGAGACAAATGACTAAAGAAAACTCTTATTCCATCTGTTATTATCTGGGTCTGTTATTATCATACAGAATATTTCAGCAGCACAATCCTGTTCAAAAAAAAAAAAAAAAAAAAAAAAAAACAAGAACAACAACCACAACAACTACCACAACTACAAACACAACAATCACAACAAAAACAACAACCACAACACCAACAGCAAAAGCAACAAAAACAAGAGCAAGAACAACAACCGCAACAATCACAAGAACCGCAACAACCACAACAGCTACCACAACATCAGCAACAGCCCCAACAACAACAACAACAACAACAACAACAACAACAACAACAACAACAACAACAACAACAACAACAACAACAACAACAACAACAACAACAACAACAACAACAACAAAAGCCCAGAAAGCAAAACAACCAAGAAAAGAAAAGCTCGTGACTTTCCTGGGGCCGCTTTGACGTGGCGGTGGGGCGCCCGGGTGAATATTCAGATGTAAATATTAAACAAGGCCGAACAGAGGCACACGCAAGAGGGGCTTTGTTCCTGACCACTGGGAAGGCAGTCACCCTGAAACAATGGGTCAAATTAGCATGCACCAGCCCTCGGGGTGCGAGCCGAACACGCGGTGACAAATGCCCCTCTCCCGCTGTGGGGGGGGGGGGGGGGGGGGGGGGGCGTGGTGGTGAGGGGGGGGGGGGGGGGGGTCACAGACAGTGCCCACGCAAAACAGCCGTCTTTCAGCTTCCCCCCCCCCCCCCCCCTTCTTCGAGAAGAACTCCTCAGAACGTGGCCTCCAATAATAACACGAAAAAGAAGACACGGTTTTGGGGAAGAAAGCAAAGAAAGAAGGGATGAGGAGGAGGAGGACGAGGAGGAGAAGAAGAAAAAAAAAAGAAGAGGGACATGATTAATTTTCGGAAATACCCGGCGTGTGAAGGCCTCGGAAGGGCTGACTGATGGTGACGGCTGATAATTACCCACAATCCCCCAGTGCTGGGGTTAGAGAGAGAGTAGGCCCTGACAGGGTTATCATCTCCTAATCCCCCTGGGCCCGGGGAGATGCGATCACTATTATTTCGTGGATAACGGATGGCTCTACGAGCTAATGGCACTAACTCCATCACGCCAAAAGAATTTGACTTTTCCCCCCCATCCTGAACGTGTCTGAAATAATTCATCAATAATAGGCCCTTCCAGGTGGCTCGTCTTAAGTAAGTGTCGGTAACAGCTAATATAGACAGACGCAGAAAGATGTTTCCTCAAGATATATCCTCATTTGTATATATTATAAACGAGAATCAGCAGGCTTGTGAAATTAAATGATAAAAAGATTCATATCCAAAAAATGAAAAACACTACGGTGAGATGTTTGATTACTCTCTGAAATTAAAAATGGAAATTCAGAATGCAAACGTTATTTGTCCTTCGTGTATCGGCACATGAATCAATGCTTCGCAAAAAAATTCCAAAGGAAAAATGATTACCATGTAATGTATAAATCATTCCGTGCATATAGAAGTTTTGACGTCTCCAAGCAATCTAGAATATCTGCTAGAGTTTTGTGTCTCCAAGCAATCTAGAATATCTGCTAGAGTTCTGCGTGACGGATTGTGCAAGCACTGCCAACTTGCGTAAGCAGTTAAAACTTTTCTCTAATAAACAGTTAAGAAAACAGAATTCAAATGCACACACACACACACACACACACACACACACACTCTCTCTACTCTCTCTCTCTCTCTCTCTCTCTCTCTCTCTCTCTCTCTCTCTCTCTCTCTCTCTCTCTCTCTCCTCTCTCTCTCTCTCTCTCTCCTCTCTCTCTCTCTCTCTCTCTCTCTCAGAAACACACGCTCAGGCACACTCAACCCATTATAACCTGCATAAACAAGAATGACAAGTTGAGATTAATGAAAGTCCCGCACTGACAGAACAATCTAATTGTCAGGAGCTGTGGCGGTTGAACTTTGCCAGTGTATTTATATAAGCCCGCCACTGCGTTAAAGCCTCCCTAATTGGTTGTGACCAATAAGTAATTAGAAAAGCAATACATATTTTCTGGGTGTCAATAAAGATGAACGGCGCCTTGTGGAGTGCAGTGCACTGTCGTCAAGGGAAACAGAAGAAAGGATGGGTGGGATGGAGAAAGAGAAAGAATTGCGCTCGGTGTATGGGGTCAGAGTGGGTCCTATATCCATGATAACAAGCTCTGGAGTCATTTGCATGTTATGCTTAAAATACTGGGGGGAAACCTTTCCACTGTAACAAAGATAAATTGTATATTAGCGGGTGTTTCTTGCAACTCGAATCGGCCACAATCCGAAACACATTTGTCAGAAGTTACTGAACAACAGCAAAAAAAAAAAAGCCAAACTCAGCGGACACAGTGACAAAAGTATTTTTCTGAGCTAAAATTCGCTAGTGACATTTCATTTACAAAAGTCTGTGAATGTCCTTCTCTGCTTTCATACCGGAATAATGGAGAATACGAAACACTGAGGTGAGACTGAAATCTCAGCTGGGAAAAGACAGACTTCACAACAAGGCTGTCTCTATTATGAGGTCTGCTCTTGAAATAAACAACAACCCAGTGAATAACTGCGGAGAAAAGTCACTGGAACGCTGACCAGGATATATCCAGGTAAAACCTGAGCTATAATGGAGTTACCTCTGTCTGTTTACACCAACATGTTTCTAAACCTAGATTACCACTCCTTGGAGATGTCTAGATCCCAGGTTTTGCTCACGTGGAAGAGAAGTCTAGATAGCGATTGCAGTCTCGGACTGCAATTTTCGTCTTTATTAATCTTTTTTCATTTATCCAGGGGAGTCCCACTGATATCGAAATCTCTTTTTCAAGGGGGGGGCTGGGTGGCTAGCCATGTAAAGGTCCTGAAAGCTATCTATGTGATACTGATCTGATTTGTTATAATGCCTCTGTGAAACTCTTCTATTTTTCAGCTGAAAGCAGAAGGGGGAGGCGGCTGGTTTGGGGGGGGGGGGGGTGGGGGGGGGGTGATCTGGGAACGGTCTGTGTCAGCGGTGATGACCCCATCCAGCCCATCGGGAGCGGGAGAGGTGTGAAAGTCGGCGAGAGGCGGCCGACCACACGCGCGCGGCGCGCAGCGACGACCTCGCCTTTGTTCGCGGTTCTCGGGGGGTCAGCTTTAATGTTTCCGTTGAGTTCGCGAGGGACGCACAGACGAACGCCTCGGGACTGACACTTCAGGTCCCCCCCTGGAGGTAGCTCTGCGGCTTTGAACCGCCTTCCCAAAAAAAAAAAAGCCAATTATGATGAAACGTGACCTCTTTCATTTTCGACATAATCACTTAATAGCGTTCGCCTGTTGCTCAGGCAATCCTGTGAAAGTAGTTCAAATTCCCACAATGCACTCTGTGTGTGTTTCCCCGCCCTCTCTGAACTGTTAATGCTGGCCTGACTCACTGTTTTAATGGCAGTTTTAAAAAAAAACCAAAAAAAACAAAGACTTACTTAATGGGTGGCTTTGGCTTTTTAAAAAAAATTTTTTTTCGAACAGACCTTGACATCAGCATTATCTAAACGTCTGAAGTCTCTCATGGGGCTGGGGCATAGGGTGTCACACGGAACCCGGGCTCTGGGCCCGGACAGGCCTGTATGACATCATGGGGCCTCAGGTCTAAACTGAGTCCTCTGTTTCCCGTGTTTATTATTATTTGTTTAAACGGTGAAGCGGGGGCCCCCTTTGGCGGTGCTCGGGGGGGGGGGGCCCCGGCGTGGCCGTCAGCCGAAACCTCGGCCGGGGGGCCGCCGCATTAGATCACGGCGTGTAGCGCGGGCGCGGGGCGGGGGGGGGTTTTACCGCGTTCCCGCTAATCGCTTCGGACACCGGGATGGCGGTAGGCGGCAGTCAGAACAGCACTAACGCACACGGTGTACAGTCTACCTTTCCTTCCAGCAACAAATATCAACGAAAGAGAGAGAGAGAGTTAGATGGAGAGAGACAGAGAGGTAGAGAGAAAGCGAGAGAAAGCAGCAAGAGAGACTGAGAGACAGAGAGAGAGAGAGAGAGAGAGAGAGAGAGAGAGAGAGAAACAGAGAGAGAAACAGAGAGGGAGAGAGCAATTGGTAACCTACACATAATTACTGGCCTTGGGGGGTTAAATGTTTCACTGGGCCGAACGTAGGCAGCGTGTCACAGGTTCGTAATTAATAGGTTTGTTCTGTTTTTCTTTTCGCTGCGTTTCCTGTCGTGTCGAAAGGTTGCGCATTCCAGCCGGCCGAGCCTTTTCGCCCGATGCGTCTCGACCGGTCTCCCCCCGGCGGCCGCCCGACTGTTCACAGACCCGCAGAACGACTGATCAGTCACAGCGAGCGACGCTCCTGTTCCTCCACCGCCATCGCTTCGCCGGGAGAGAAGGCGAAGGACTCATCGGGAAAATCGATAAAATAACCGTTCGCCAGCCGAGCCGAGCAACGCGGCGCCGTGTGAATCAAAAAGAATAATAATATATATTTTTTAAAAAGGCTGTTTCCTTATTTGGAGCTGCATGAAAGGGACTTTATTTTTGTAGGCCCAAAAAAAAAAAAAAATGTGACTAGTAACCAACTGTCAACTTAAAAAGTACTTTCCATTCTCCTCCTCCATGCCTGGGCCTTGACCCGTCGGTTTAAGAGTTTCCTTTAGAATAATATTCACAGAGAGTTCATATCTTTCCTAAAAGCCTCCCAAATCTCTTTTTGACAGAAATTGAAAAAAAAATACAAAAAATAAATACAAGATTAACATAGAAAATTATCCCTGTGTAGATAAGACAAGCGTACTCTGGGAAAAATGTAGCCCTTCGAAAACATACATGCTTCTTTCAAAAGGCAGATTTTAGAAACAAAGAATACTGCCACTCTTGTATATTTTAACTCGCTATATTTAACAGCTTCAACCGTCACCATTAATTTCTTCTCCCCTTTTTGGTTAAATACGATATATATTACAAATGAATTCTACACATACCGGTTGCACATGCTGAAGTTGATGCAAATGCAATGCGTCGCTATGGCAATAATTATGCCCATATTTGGATATTCTGGAAAGGAACGGCCTACAGATCGCGGCTTCCTGGAAGGCGCAGTATTTTCATTCTCAGACCAGCTGGTTTTTCGCTGCGATGTTCTAATTCTGGGCGTCGTCTGGCTCCATCACTGAACCATCAAACGGCCAGCCTGAAGCCAGGTAGCAGGCCCCGCCCCCTTTAGCAGCGAGGGAACCAATCAAATAAAGAGTTTTTTTTAGCCAGAGCGATTTTTGTTGCTTTATATTTTTATATTCCAAAAACAAAAACAAAAAAAAAAGAAAAGAAAATGTTAGCGCAAATATTCGCTTAAGTGTGTTTTTCAAAGTTACGGATAAGGGTACTTCGAAAAGAGGCCTCAGTCCAGCTGTCGGCCATGTCGCAGTCAAAGGAAGGCGCGCCATTGAAAAAAATAATGGAAATGAACTAGCGACCTGCATGTTATTTCTCCCACACATCTGCATAGCAGGCACTGGCAGTTTTAACATCGTTCTCCACTTCCAGGGGAAACCAGCGGGGCGCATTAGCCATTCATGTATTCAAGACTGAAAGTGCGCAAAAAAGTCGCTTTTTTAAAAATGCGCCGTTAAATTACGCAGTCGAGGTGTTTGCCGTTTTTTTTTTTTCTTCCACGGGCTCGTTTTCGCGCGGCGGGGGTTGGTGACGGGGGGGGGGGGGGGGGGGGGGGGGGGGGGGGGGGGTTGGTGACGAGGGTGCGGCCCGTATCCCGCCGAGGTGTGAACCCGTCCATAAAATGGCAGAGGAGGGGGCGTAACCATGGCGCCGAGACGTACAGTCATACAGCGCGTCCTCGCACAGACACAAAGGCACAGACGCAGACGCAGACACAGACACGCCCGCACAGACACGCAGACGCAAATACGTACTCAAAAACGTCACGGCTTCAGTTCGACTCTAATCTGAGTTTTATGAGTCCGGTTGGAATGAAATGTTCTCAGTCAGAGAAAAGTGCCCTCTATTAATTATTTAACAAAGAAAATTTTACTGTGTACAATACACTATGTACTTATGCATGCAGTCTCTTGTACTCACAGACACACATGCAATTGCACACACACACACACACCCACACACGCACAAACACACCCGTACCGTATCCACCCACCCACACACACACGTGCACACACACACACTCATACCCACCCACCCACACACACAGACAGACACACACACACACACAGAGCCTGTGTCCTACACCCTGGGTTGACCCTGGTCCCTGTAGCTCAGGGTTCATTCCCTTCTCTCCCTCTCCCTGTGATGTCCGGTCATCTCACCCAACAGCCCGCAGGTGTCTGGATTATTTCTGCTGGTTAAAAGATGACGGACGCGTCCTGGCTGATCTGGAGTTAAGGACATACTGGGGGGGAAAAAGAAGGAAGAGAGAGAGAAAAGAAAGAACGATTACGGTGGGTAGAGGTAAATAATGTGAAAGAACGTTTATGAGTTGAGACAGACTGATTTGTATGTGTGCCAAAAGGGGATGGGCAACTGACCCCCCCCCCCCACACACACTACCCATCATCCCACCCCCCCACACCACCCGTTACCCCCCCCCCCCCCCCCCCCCCCCCACCACAGGTTAACCCTGCCCCCCCCCCCCTCCCCCCACCGCTCTGGGATGACTCTGGCCTGTCAGCACAACAGGGCGCACTTGAGTGATGGTCTCCATTTACATAATATTGACACTATAAACAGGCACACTCGCACGCACACACACAGATGCACAGACACACACACACACACACACACACACACACACACAAGTGTATCGGTGCTGACAGAAAAACGTGCCCCCTAACATATTTCATATGAATAACACTTAGAGAAAAAAAAAACATATTTAGAAAAAGTATAAAAAGAAACCAACGGTCTATCCCACAATATAGACTTTTGTTGTTGACGAACATTTAGCACCCATCATGCCACATGCATACTGCATTAGCGACTGTACAAGTTTATGCTCTGAATTAAATTTCTTATTTGATGGTTTGGACTGTTTTTACACAGTTGAGGGCATAAAACAAGAAGATCCTGCTTTGAAAAATCCACAAATGTTGGAGTGAGCTCAACGCACAAAGGATTCACTAGACATCACTACGACAATCAGCGCTTTATTTCAACAGTAAAGCTGCCATGCACAGATTCCATGCGGCATATTAAATTGCGTGTGTAATGCTGCAGGACTGATGGGCTGCATGACTCACATGTAAAAAAAAAAAAAAAAAAAACAAGTTTTTATTAACTTCTCGGAATGTCTCGGAACAAACATGAACATCAGAAATGCGTAAGCGTAGTAATTACACAAAACAGTCGCAGGAAACCAGACACCGTGCATGTAATCTTCAGGAATACAAGCTTGTCGACTTAATGGTAATTTTCCGAAAGAAAGGAAAATTGTCTGATTAAGTTTCTTTTCTGGCTCCCAAATGACAAGTCTGAACTGCGTCTACCCGATTAGTGCAGTCGGTTACTGTACCTACAGTTCTCCTATTTCTAATCTGTAGCTGTCTGCCTGCTCTTTTCTTTTATTGTATTCAATATGGGGATTTTTCCACAAAATTCAGTACAGGAAAGATTAGCAAACAGAGTAACAATTCCTCAAATGAAAAACATACTAGTGGGCTATAGTGGGCTTCAAGACAAACATGTTTTGTTAATCTTACATTGAAGAACCAAAATATTGTCAGAGCATTAAAAAGTTTTTTTTTTTTTTCCAGTACACAGAACAATTTTCCCAATAAAAAAATATCAAGCATCAGAAATGACCATGCAATTAAATTAATTTAATTTCCAAAATTTTGGATTTGCATAAAAACTTTAGATATAAAATGTAACAGGAAACATTGTGTCCCCTTTTTTCAGGCTTTAACAACTTTCTCCGCACTTCAAAGACATTAAATCCTGGTTGTCATCACCACAAAAAGTGCATAAAATAAAAACTACGTGTCATTATTTAAAGTTTCCGTCGCCCCTGGACAAAACTGACCGCCGTTCTCCGGCCAGGCCGTTTGGGTGGAATCGTGTTGGAATGCCGCAGTGACTGTAGCTTGTTGATTTCAAATGAAAACACTTAATTAGAGATGAATAAATTATGAGCGGCTATCGGTGACCAAAGCTTCGCAGATCGGATGACCCACAAAGGAACTCGAGGCGCAGGACGTCTTGGATCAAGGTTACTACCCCCGCCAGAGTTTGGGTTACCTCAGCGTAGAGACACACGGGGGTCCCGATTGGGCCAGACATCGCCCTCATTAATGGGGCAATTACTGTCGTTTGACGGAGAAATGAAAACAAACCAAAATAGACGCCGTTTCCTGACGTTCTGAACGCAGCTGTGCCACAGAACAGCCCTGGCGATGTCCGAGTCAGTACTTCAGCAGATAACAACGCTCCGTTGACTAAAGGCAAAGCTTCCTATTAATCACAGACACAACTGTGTCTGTTCTGCATTTTACCCCTCTGCACTCATTTATTACAGCCATCCCTGTAAAGATCTCATATCCACTGTAGAATGTCAAAGCTTGCAGGAAACACATGTGATTTTGAATATTATGCTTGAATGTATTTGCAGTGAACAACTGTAAATGCATTCAAGCAGAAGTGGTTTGAACCATTTCTCCATTATTAAATAGTATTGTAAATAATATTGCAGAAATATATCTTTTTGCCTGTGAAATCACTATATATAAGCAGTAACAGCATTAAAATATTTATTCTATGGTTAGTATGATTAACCTCTCTATCTATATCCTATATAATAATAATTTTAATTAAACCGTGTGAGTACTTTAAAGAGCTTTGACAGGTTAAAACCTTTATGTACTATTTAACAGTTAGTCCCTCTGCCTTGGAGAACAGCGGGGATGGGACTTCAATTGATTTTTTTTCTCTTTTCTGTAAAGCTAATTTAGCTCATTCATTTTCAAATCAGACAGCAAATGAAACGAAACACAGGAGAATCCAAAGAACAATGTATTTGGATTGGGGTCATTCTACCGGAAGGTAGATAAAGGGAGGGAAAAAAATCATTTGTATAATTAAAAATTCACAATATTCAGGCATGTGACATCACAAACCGACAGTGAAGAGATTCAGAGGTCTATGAGTGTGGACAAGATCACATATCATATTAATATTCCAAAGATATTTAACTAAACACTGCCATACACATGGAAATGTACAGTGTTTATTTAACTCTAGAAGAGTTTACATGAGCCTGATCAGGATTGCTCTATCAGAGTAAAATTTACTCTCAAACACTGGAACATTTTATCGTGTAATCTGTAACTATCCTTCTATTGTCACTTTATATGGTAACTGAATGTTATAATGTTAAAATAATTTTTTTAAGAAGTTCTTTACAACAGATATTACAATGTATTGCAACAGATAACTTGCATTATACTTAACTTTGTGCAAAAGCAGTTCCACAATTTTACACAATTTGACAGTTGTTAAAGAACAGATAATCTGCCAAATTTTTTTCCGGTTTTAAAGGGAAGTGGAATAAAATTTAATACAGTCTATTTATAGTAAATGTTCGAAAGTAACCAGAGGATGCCGCACAAAAAGAGCAGGAGAAAGACTGGTCTCGACAGAGAGAAGGATTTTGAACAGGAATTCCACATTCTGTCCTGCATCCATCCATCCATCCATCTGTCGGGAATGAGGTTTGGGAATGTCACCTGCGCGTCTCCCGATGTACGACTGCCTTCCGCACGGCCCGCCATCCCGCGTTCCCCTCGCTGCCGAGGTCGTGGGAGAATAATGGGGGTCGGGAGGAGTGAAAGGAGGAAGATGCGTCGGGACGGGGGTGGGGGGGGGGGGGTGGGGTGGGGGGGGTTTGGGGGAGCGGGGGCTTTGATGCGATTGTCGGCGAGCCTCACTGGGAAAAATCCATGTCTCTCAAGTGTCTTTTGAAGCCTGTTTAGGTCCAGGGCTCCCGCTCAAGTAGCACGTCCACTTCTGCCCCCACTGACTGCTCTCTTCATGCCCCCCCCCCCCCCCCCCCCCCGCCAACCCCCCCCCGGCGAGCGGCTGAGTCGGGATGGCAGCGGCCCAAGTTGCTGTCAGAGGCCTCCGCCCCTCCTCGCGTCCAGAAACCCGGCAAAGTCAAACGTCTGCAGGCCGGAGAGCCTCAGCACTGACGGGGGGGGGGGGGGGGGGGGCAGAGGGGGGAGGGCGAGAGGAGGGGGGGGGGCGTTTGCCTTTTTCTGTAATTTATTAGATTTAGATTGAATCGGGGGTGGGGGGGGGGGGGGTGTTGGGGAAACACAATATTTTAATTGAATGCTTCGGAGCCGAACCCCTCGGAGTAATACATTTCCTCCCCCGCGCCCCGCGCCCCGCGCCCCGCGCCCCGCTATCGTGTTTCCCTCCCCCGCTAATTACATTTACATAAATGATGCTCTGTGAAATTCTTAATCAGATTATACGGGCAGGGAAAGAGGGGCAGAGGAGTGAAAATCAGGCTATTAAAAATAAAAAAATAAAAACTGAGGGGGGGGCGTGGGGACGATGGCGCAGGGAAACCCGGAAAAGCTGTCCTTGTGACACGGAATCCATGTCCTAAACAAGCGTCTGTCCATTACTGAGATAACTGTGAAGCCTGGAAAGATTTCCAAAACCTTAAAAAAGAATATGATAATATGACATCATCATTTGGATAAGTGATGTCATGGGCTGATGGCATTCTGGGTAAACCGCTTAAGAGCCGCTGAGACCCCCTGCGATTCCACTTAGGCATCGCTCGCACAGTGCAGCTTTACCGATGCAAAGTGAGCATTAGCGCTGGTTCACATTGGGTCTTACAGCAATATGTGCTCCAAGAAGAAAGGGGCGTGTGGTGTGTGTGTGTGTGTGTGTGTGTGTGTGTGTGTGTGTGAGGGGGGCGGGGGGGGGAGGGGGTGCAGTATTAGACCTTTAGCGGAGGTCTGTCCTCAGGGTCCGTCTTGTTACAGCCTTGTGTCACACTTGCATTTTATTAGTCTAAATAGGACTTTCTGACCAAGCCTGAAGAGCTTTTGAGAGGCTGGGGGGGGGGGGGGGGGGGGGGGCATGGTGGGTGTGGGGGGGGCAGCAGAACAATACAAGTGCCACTTCTAAAACCCACTTCCCTGCAATTGAGCCTACAAAGTCCTCAAATTGGCTTTCTTTTTCAGGTCAAATGGTGGAGGCTAAGTTGAAACTTCCCTGTCTCTCTCTCTCTGTTGAAACAGGTGAATAGGACTGTCTGCGACAAATTGTTTTGTGCGGGGAGAATTTATCTTAAACAGTCATCTGATCTGGAAAGGCGATGCGGGCGAAAGCACACGCCCATAAACGGGGACACGAAAATGAACACTGTGACCTGCCACGGGACCGGAGAACAGGTTCGCAGGTATGCAGGTGTTCAGCATGTTTTTGTGCAGGTGTGCATGTGTTCAGTGTTCATTTGTGCTGGTTTCCAAGTGGGTTTGGAAAATGGCTCAAAATGGCTCAAGGTTTTTGTTTTAGCCCAGCACTACAACACCCGATTCATCTAATTAACTAATCATGGTCTTCAATCAAGACCTCGATAAGTGGAATCGGGTGTCTTAGGTACTGGGCTAAACAAAAAACTTGTACCCACACCGCCCCTTTTTGGGTAAGAGTGGACAACCCCGGTCTAACCGATGCTTTGATCAATCTGGATTGGGGTCAGTTCCCTTTCAATTCAGTCAAATCAGGTAATGAACTGCAATTCAATGCATGATTTAAAGCATACCCATTATATATTATAGCCATTTTCAATAAGCTGTGAACGCAGTTATCAGATGAAAAATGTGTGCGCAGTATCAGTAGTAAAAATACATGGTTTGTGCTGAATAGCTATCGTCTAATTTACGATTCGTCGGTGCCGAAATGAAGTTCTAGAGGACAAGCGGTCACATTGATTGAGAGTTAGAAAAGAATTTATTCCGTTGTCAAAAGTGGAGAACAAAGATGTCACTGAAAAGAACACGAAGCCGGAGCTGAGATCCAGACACAGAAATCGCAGTGGAGTTCTCTGAAATAGCCACTCCGCACCGGCTGTGTAAAGCAGCCCGCGATACTCCTTCTGTTACCTCTCAGAGAATGTGTTTATCCTGTTTCAGACGTGATAAACTGTGCGGTTGGACGGCCGAGGCTGGGATTGACAGAATTATATTATTTAAGAGGTCCAGCGTAGCCTTCCAGCAGCTAAAAGCGCGCTTTCGTTCCCCCGACTCTGTCCAGGAAACGTGGAAGCCCAGAAAGGTCTCTTTTGACTGCTTGTGAATGTGGTGAGACTCCAAAATGCTGTGAAAATAAGTGAGAAATAAGTTCTCGAAGAAGACCAAGTCACTTTTTCAGAGGCTTTTAAAGACAGCACCACTTATCGTCAAAAAAGGGTTTCGAAAGACACTGTTATACCGGCCCCTTTTTCTCGTGTTTTAATTTTATTTTTTTAAATTAGTTTAGTTGTGTTGAACCGGGGCGGAAAGTGTCATGGCTAGGGGTCCTCGTTACGGTGACGTAAAAGTGTACCCCGTTCTTTCAGGCAAGCGGTGGGCTGGGGGGGGGGGGGGGGGGGGGGGGGGTTTTCGGAAGGCAAGTCCTTTGGCCCCGCAGCATCGACAGAGACGATGAACCTTCCGCCCCTCTGCCAGACTCACTCACGTCGAAATCACCTCCGCCACCCAAAAAAACATTTTAAAAAAAAAGCTGTTGCAACCGGCCCAGATTTTTTCGGGGTGGAAAAGCGATATCATAATTAGGGAACGTCTGAGGGTGCAACCCGAAGCCCGGCTCAGGCCACCGTCATAATTAAGGCAACGCCGGCGGGGCGAGTCTCGCCCCTGCGGAACGGGGCGGATTGGGTTACCCCGGCGACACCAGACCTCCCCAGACAGGTAGACAGTCAACAATGGCCTGCGCAACTGCGAGGCAGACAGCGCAGGCACCGCCAAGGTCGCCTCCCAACCATCAGCCGTTTGTGCGCCGTGTCAAAATACCATTGTCTGCGATAGTTTGTGAACAGCTGTCCCCGAAGGTTTGACAATAATGTCTATGGCCCAAAGGGGCTAAAATGCGGGATTAAGCTGGTCTATTTGTCAGTAATTTTTTTTTAAAAAAAGGAGCATTGCTATAACTTCAAAGGGGCTTTGTGCAGGACTAGATCTTTGTATATCTGCCAGCTGTAGCGATCTAAGAAAATTGTCAGTTTAGTTTAAAAGGGATTGTGCCCACACACACACACACACACACACACACACACACACACTTCATGTGCTCACCCCTACCCTCACCTAGCACCCCCCCCCCGAGTAGGTTTTAGGCAAGTCGTCATATCAGGACAAAGATCATAACTGTGAGACGAGAAGCAGACCTTAAATATCTATCTAAATAAAACTAAATTAAAAAAAATAGCACCATTGCACAATTTCCCCTTTACATCCCCCGTCCGGCACACTGAAGCTCCTAAAATTAAATTTTACGACCGAGGCGGCGGGGTCAGCCAATGAGGACGGCCCGAGCGTGGACACGGCGCGATCCGATTGGACGGCGGGGGCGGTGCTGCGGCAACCCGGCGGGTGACCGCAACGCAGCGTGCGCTGTCACGTCCAATTAAAAGGCGTTTACATGAGCGCGCTCAGTTTGATGAATATGCATGTGACCTCTTTTTTTTTTTTTTCCCCCGGCGGCTGGTCCCCCCCCCCCCCCCCCCCCCCCCCCCCCCCCCCCCCCCCCCCCCCCCCCCCCCCCCCCCCCAGGGCAGCGAAAAACAGCTCGTCTCGTCTGAGCGTGTGCGAAAAGGCGCGGCTCTCCACGCACTCTGCAGCGAGTCTAACCTTTCACAGACACGCGTCTAGCGGAGAACAACGGTAAAAATTTAAATGATAAAAAATTAAACGATATGAAAATGATAATGGTTAAAAAAAAACCGTAGCCTGGAGACACTGGCCCCTGTGGGTGCACAGTTAAAAAGCCTCAGATTCAAACTTTACGCTGTCGTCGAACTACCCTTCTTTTCCAGCTTCTTCTCTTCTTTGCAACTAAAATGTCTTCCCTTTCATGTGCCGCGTACGCACGCAAATGCGGCTTTGCATACGACGTGGCGCCAAATTATTTCTCACATATCCAGCGCTGTGACCTTCATTTTTTCAGTCCTAACCCCAAAGTCTCCATCTTCCTTCGCGTAGTCCTGGAGGATTGCACCACCTTTCTATGCGAAAGACGAACTTCACGTCTTCACTGTCACCAAGACCGCGTTTCAAAAAACTTTCTAGCGCAATTAAGGTTAGATTTGACGTGTTCGTATCTCAACCCCGTACACCCTAATTGGCTTTCTAAGTGATAGTTGCCACCGTAAGACGCATTTAAAACGGCAGCCAAGGTCGGCGTGGCTTCGTTAATTAACGACAGAGGCAAAACAATTAAGATAATGATCTGCGGTTCTGAAGCTGCACGCGTCACGTCAGCGATAAATTAATTGTTTGTATGTGTCCTTGTGAGTTTGTGTGTGCTGGTGCGGGGGGGGCTAGGGGTGGTAGTTGGGGGGGGACAGACAGCTCCATGGCCTCGGTGAGTGAGTAGGCAGGGGGGTAATGTTGGTAACTCCTCCAGCGCTGGGAGAGAGATGCTGGGGGTTGACTTTCACTGCTCAGGTCTAAGAGTCTAGGCCATGGCGGTCTGTCTGTTTGAAAATGACTTTGGCGACAAAATGGATGCTGCATTTTAGCGCATCCACCACAAACTAGCACAAGGAACGGACCCCGCTTTGGTGTTCAGTATTAACAGGACACACATGGTTGCAAATCCCTGATTAAACTTGATTTAAAAAAGATTGGATCACATATTTTTTACATTTACATTTTTTGGCATTTTGGCAGACGCTGTTATCCAAAGCGACTTATAGAGCTTACATTCAATCCATTCATACAGCCGAGTATTTAGCTGAAGCGATTCCGGTTAAGCAACTTGCTCAAGGGCACAACGGCAGTGCCCCACCTCGGAGTAAGCCTGCAACCCCAGAGCCTAGAATGTGTGACATCCCAGAGTTATTCTGACTTATTACACTGTGCTATTTGAATCATGCAAAATTTGATAATGAACGCATTCATTTCAAACGTTCTAGAGTTCCGCCTTCAGGGTTTTGGTCTCTGCTGCAGTTGACCGTCTAAAAGCCAGCCAATCAGAAAACACTTTTTTTTTTTAAATAATGAAATGCCTCTAACTGGTCTCGGCCATTCAAGGTGCGTCTGACGTATGTGGTGTTGACCCCGCGCATTTGACGACTCTCCCAGTTGAAAGTAAACCCACACCGGCCCATCAGTCCAAGGGTAATAATGGGCAAGGAGGTCATCATAGGTAGAGTTACAATGAGCTGTCAATCACTGACTTGACCGATGCAAAGATTTTATACTCCACAGCAGAGCACTATGATTGGTCCAAATCAGTCTGCACCTGATTGGATATGATGCTCCTCCCATATCTCATTTTCCAATCAACTGGCTAGCGCCCGAGTTTAGAATTCAAACCTTTCCGTTGAATAATCATTTATCAGAGTGACAGGTCGATGATATCGATGGGTAACAAAGCCCTTGTCTAATGGAGTTTCACCCTCCCTTCCCTGTGTTTTGAACCTAAATCAGTGGCAGCAGCGCTCGATTGGAGATCGCTCACAGGCTTTAAATAAACGGCCACGGGGACAGACGCATTCGGAGAATTCTTCTCGCCGAGATTTGTTTTCTTTCCCATCGATCGCCCAGGGCCCGCTGATGACTGATTATGAAAGAGTTAGGAATACTTTAGACTTTCTCCACATTTCATCCGGGCAGAGGCAGAGAGAGGGAGAGAAGGGAGGATAGAGAGAGAGGGAGAAAGGGGAGGAGAGAGAGAGAGGGAGACAGGGAGAGAGGAAAGGATACAGAGAGAGGGAGAGAGTCAAAGAGGGGGAAGGAAGAGGACAGAGAGAGGGAGAGAGTGAGAGAGGGATAGAGGAGAGGACAGAGAGAGAGGGAGAGAGTGAGAGAGGGAATGGAGGAGAGGCTAGAGAGAGAGAGGGAGAGAGGAGAGACACAGAGAGTGAGAGGAGAGAGAGAGAGAGAGAGAGAGAGAGAGAGAGAGAGAGAGAGAGAGAGAGGAGGGAAGACTCACTCACGGCTGCCAAGGACAACACGATGTACAGGGCCCATGGTAGTCATGAATGAGGGTGTTGGGTAATGACAGATCGTTTGTTGAGTAAAGCACAGAGGACCTTGAGTCTGTGCTACGCTGGGTGGAGTCTGGGGGTCTGGGAGAACACCCCGAGGCAGCGTATAAAAAGGGGGGGGGGGGGGGGCGGTGGGGACGTTTTGGGGGTTTGTTGTTTGACCGACGTCAATGTTCTGTGTCGGCCTAGAAAGGCTCTGGCTTTCCTGCAGGTGACCTGGGGGTCCTTCTGTCTCTCACCGCCCCCCCCCCCCCCCCCCCCCCCCCCCCCCCCCCCCCCCCCCCCCCCCCCCCCCCGCCATAGATCCCCCCCTCAGAGATCCCCCCCCCCACGCCATCTATTCTTCCCTAATAAACGAGCGGCCAGGGTAATTGCATAGCCAGTGACGAGACCATCATTCATGCAGATATCCGATAAACCCAGAGGGGGGGGGGGGGGGGGGGTTTGGAGATCAAACGGCTCCCCCCATCACCCCCCCCCCCACCCCCCCACACACCACCGCATCTTGATCCATACCATTGATTTTCTTTTTTCCCCTCCCTCACTCCCTCTCTCCTTCCTTCCTTCCTTCCATCCCTACTCATCCAAACTCAATTTTTCATATTCTGTGAGGGACTTTTGCAAATTGCACCGTTCGCTCATGATACGTTTCAATTAAGGCCCGTTCGGGGGCTCGCCTGATCCAGCCGGCGCACAGGCGTGGGAGCTGACGCTGAGGCTTCTGGGACATTCCATCGGATTTTCATACACCTTTTCATTTTCACTGACCATTAAATAAGGCACTAGAAATAAATATTCATTTAAAAAAATTATACGACAGCTTGGAATTGTAGGGCTCTGTCTCTAGGTTGTATAAGTTTCGAGGTGCCAAGCCTTAGACTGTAAAATGTTAAAACTGTTATAGAGGCCACACAAAACAATGCTGTGACATGGAACTTTGAACTTCCACTCCATTAAAATTTTTCAAAACCAAACTATGTGCTGGATGTACAAGGCAATAATTCTAAGCTCTTGATCTGAACCCCCACCGGTACCACAGGGAACCGGCAGCCGGCTCGGGAGGTATTAAGTTCATGACCACGGACAGGACACCTGTGAAAAAGTGGGGGGGGGGGGGGGGGGGGGGGGGCGATGTTCCCAAACCTCCATACCTGCCCCTCTCCAAGCCTGGCCTCTGCACAGAGCGCAACGGACAGAACGAAGAAAAAAAGGAATGCGGCCCATTTTACGAGCGGAGAGATGAAAATAAAACTATGGCGCTACGTAAAATGTGCGGACGGACGGACGGACGGAGGAACCTATATTGAATTACGTTAAGTTCAGCTGCTATCGTCCATAAATCCACCGAACTGGGCCCCAGATGAAAGAATGTATTCCATTGCTTTGCCTGATCTCCCTGGACAGAGAGTTACAAGGAAGCAGCCACTGGTGTGAAAGAAGAGAGAGAGAGAGAGAGTGGGGAAGACAGAGGGAGAGGAGAAGAGAGAGACAAAGAGAGAGAGAGAGAGAGGAGAGAGAAAGAGAGAGAGAGAGAGAGAGAGAGAGAGAGAGAGAGAGAGAGAGAGAGAGAGAGAGAGAGAGAGACACATTAATCTGAATAGAACTCAGCAATGACTGGACGCTGATATTTTTAGCCGGCATCACAAGACAGTCCCTGCAAGACAGAACACAGTAACAGCATTTCAGAAAACAACACGTTCAACAGAGTCTGACGGCTCTGCACCAGCTTCCTGTTTAAAGCGCATCTTCAGCACAAAGGAAGGTTCAGTTCAGCCATTTTAGATTAGGCAAAAAAATCGAATAAAGACAAAATTATAAAAAAATCACAAAATGAATCAACCTTACATATCCTCTCCTCTGTTAAATGCTCACAATGTAAAATAAAATGGGTGCAAAGTCCCGAACTGTAGCGCTAAGCTAACGGTTAGCGGCTCTGCCGGTGTTTTCCCCTGCGTAAGATTTCAGCCGAGGAAGGTTAGCGGCTGTGTACAGCGATTAAGGCCTCGGCTGGGAACTTTAATCCAATCCTGACAGGTGTAGCTGAGAAAAACGCTCCGTATTCACTTCAGAGGGACGCACTGTCGTTCTCTCCGTTTACCCCTCGTTCTCCTGGGGGGGGGGAAGAAAGAAAAAAAAAAGAAATGCCGTCGTTTCGACTTTCACGCCCGTGCTGGTTTTTTGTTCCCAGTTTTTTTTTTTGTGTTTTTTTTTCCAGGGGAAGGAATCTTGGCGCTCCTTAATGATTTATAAACACACAGGTAATAAAGGAGGGCCTGTAGTTTGAGCCGTGATGAAGCCTTCTCCTCACAGCCAGCCGCGGCTTCCCGGTGATTTAAAGAGCTGACGTTTATAGCGAGGGGAGGCCATTATTCAGAAAGACTGTGTGTACAGACCCTGTTTTACTGCCGCTGTATCTCGGTCGGTCGCCGTGTCAGTTTGCACTTCCTGTTCAGACAGGAAGCTTCACGATTGGTGGCAAATTCCTTTCGTCATTTTATTTTTGTTTAGTTTTTTTTTTTTTACTGCATTTTATGTGCTACAGTACTACTCAATCTTATGTTCTGATTTTGTAGTTATGAAAGCTAAGCTGTATGATTTCGTATGACTACAAATCATACAAAACATTTTTTTCATACAGTCATTAAGGTTACAGAAACACACTCTGGACAACTATCCTGTATAGCATATAATTAAAAGCACAGTTGTGTTTCTTTAATTTCTTTGCACTGTAGACGAAAGCACAAAAACTCTACTGACCTTGCACACCACAATATTATTTCCTACAGGTGTATTTCTCTTTGATTGACAGCACTGGGGGGCGGGGCCAAACCGGAACTATCTATTTTTAGCCAGAGCTTTAAACAACTGACACAAAGAGCAAAAGATACAAAGGCGCACTGTGGAATTTACAGCCAGCACGTCTGCGCGAGACACTTGCTGTGACCCTTTCATTGTTTTTATGTCTCTCGTCAATAAGGAACAAACCATGATGCATTAAACGTGATGTGCAATATATCTCTTTACAGAACAACTTCGCCCTGCTCCGACAAGCTCACATTTCATTCAATTACCGAAGAGTCCAAAATCCCTCGTTTTCACGGCGCCACCATTTAAAAAAAATGGTGAAAAAAAAATTGAGGAATAAAAATCAATGCATCTCTTTCTCACAATATTTTTAGATCAGATGCTTTGGTCCTCCTGAAAAGGCCGATTACGTTTAGCTTCTGCTTTCCCCGTTTTACTCCAGTTGTTGCTTGTTTGTGTTGGTAACGCACGCAGCAAATTCCCAGTGCGTGGCAGTTCTGGCTCAGGCATTCTCCAGACTTGAGGTGGAGGGGGGGGGGGGGGGGGGGGGCAGAATTGCATTCTGGGGAATTACATTAAGACTGGTAACTTAATTCTTCCAGCTGAGTACGGAAGTAATCGAATCAGGGGATGATTCCCGGGAGCAGGGAGAGGCAATGGGCTTCGGCTGAATCTGGCTAAACTCACAGGAGATTACCATGCAGCTGTGCTACTTACCGACCGTAGCGCTGCTCGCCTGAAGGCCTGTAGAGCCGACGCTATGAATGCCATCAATTTTACCCTCTCCACAACACCTCGGAGGACACGACTTGGACACATATCTATAGATGTGTCTCAAGAATGCTGAGCACTCTGCTAGAATAGGATGGGTTTTTTCTGTTCGGTTGCTTTGAACTTTAAAACAGGGGACGTGTCGTGCAAGAGCCACAGAAATTTAGATGACGTCCACCTGAGAACCGGCAGGAAAAAAAAAGTTAAGTATTTGAAAATTTTTTTGCAATACTGTCCAACAAGTGTCTTGGATGACTAAAACATGTTACAGTGAAAATATTTTTTTTATGAATGTCCCTTGTAGTGTAGGTTTTTAATATATTACTAGGATATATGTTTCTTGAGATTAAGACCAAGGAAATTGTCGGGTCTTAGGAGGTTATGTTTGCTCAGATTGCATAGGTTAGGGTTCTTCCAGGAATTGTCACACACTGTTGACGCCACACCCTGAACTCTTGTAATTAGGGGAGCACACAGGGACCTTATCTGGTCTGCTGTGGATTATTGACCGGAGGGAACCATCTGAGTCTGCTGGGATAATGAAATCAGGATAAGATGGTCACACAAAGCATCACCTTACATGTAGACATCATGGAGAAGCTCCACCAATCAGAAACCACGTTGGTAACAATAATCGAACAACACGGACAGTGATTGGTGGATATACTTTGGTGGGTATCGGTT